>JAJLSR010000002.1:732113-972141 GCA_030567635.1 Nakazawaea wickerhamii
ACCAGGACACCACCGCAGGTGTATTCAAGACTAATTACTTGAACGGGTTAACGGGGAAGCTGGATAACTATATCATCTCCACTCATTGTCAACCTAAATATGCTAGATTGATATTCCCATGTGTCGATGAATTAACGAGTAAACCAACTTTTGATTTATCCATTGTCACCAATATCAAATATTCATGTATCTCAAATGCACAAGTCGGCAATGTGGAAATCATCGATGACGTTTCCAAACGTGTCACATTCCAGAAGACACCTCCTATGAGTCCGTCAATTTTCGGATTCGTGATAGGTGATTTAGAGTATGTAGAACAGAAAATCAAGATGAAAGATCATAAAGAGTTCCCCTTTCGTGTTTATACACCAATTGGAGAATTAGAGAATGCTTCATACGCAGTCAACGTTGCCTCATTGGCATTACCATTGATCGAGTCAATGCTCAAATCTAAGTATCCGTTAGAAAAATTGGATTTTGTCGCATTACCATTCCTTTCGGACTCAGCGATGGAAGATTGGGGGCTCATAAAGATCCAGCAATCTTACTTGTTGGTGCCACCTGATATGATCGATCAGCCCGAGTTCACTAACGTCTTAAGCAGTGTTAGAGAAGTCGTCGTACATGAAATTGTTCATCAATGGATAGGTAATCTGATAACGTTTGACAATTGGTCACATTTATGGCTAAATGAGGCATTTGCTACGTTCACCGCCTATGCGGTGTTACTGAAATTAGCATTAACCACGAGGGATACGTCGATCTGGTTAGAGAAAAGCGCCACAGACACGGCAAGGATGTTGGAGAATGATTCATTGCATAACGCTAACCCGATATTTGTCAAGCATGCTCTTGAAGTCAAGACCACACAGGATGCTTTGAACCAGGAGGCATATTATAAAGGAATATCCCTTTTGAGAATGTTAGCTAATCTTTTCAATGAGAAGAGTGACGATGATTTCACGATTTTTTTCGAAATTATTGGTCAATTTGTCGATTCAATTAAATTTCAATCTTTCAAACCAGTAGATTTGTGGAATTTCATGAAAGAATCCGATTTGAATGTCAGCAAACTTGATATCTCCACGTTCATGACAGCTTGGACTTTCCTTCCAGGCCACCCTATCCTCCTGCTCTCCTTGACTCCAGAGGGGAAAATTAGCATCACCCAGCATAGATATATATACAATTACAAAGTGGAAGAAGATGAGAGTTTTGAAGATGTACCTTACTACACCCCAGTGTCATGTAAATTGACCGATGGCACCGTGGTAAGACAATTGTTCAATGGCCGTTGCAAGAATTTAGAAATTGAACCAGACTCAATACTCACGATCAATACTAACTATTGTAATTTGGCCAAAGTTCAATACTGTGCAAAATTATACTCCAACATTGCTACTGGGATCTCTGAAAACAAATTGACATCGCTTGATTTACTCGCTATCGCTTCAGACTTGAACTTGATCTTGGGTCAACCTTATCAGACCGACGATGATCTCATTGGGTTATTGCAAATCGCAGAAGCATATCTGCTGAAAACCACAATTATCGATTTCCAATCTTTAGATCTCATATTGAACGTGCTTCAGAATTTGGCCTCGGCTATCCAATTAATCAATGGTGACTCCAATTTGAAATTGATCAATAAATTGAATAAATGGATCTCAAAATTAACTGTGCTGTTGAAGGATAAATTAACCTGGGAAAATTTAGATTACCTGAAGCTGTCACCTGAAGAGCTCAAGGCAAGAAACTCGATCTTGACATTAGGCAGTAAATACCAACCAGAGGAATTCCAGACCATCATCAAACAGTTGTACAAGACGTTGACGCATGGTCCTAAGAACTCGATTCTGAAAGAGATGTTGAACTCGATCCTCTGTGGCACGATGAGCCAATCTAACCAGCAAAAAGTTTACAAAGAAGTTCTCGCCTTAGCCAAAGAACCATCATTGATCGTGAACAACGTTATAAGACAAGGATCTACCGATGCTGAAATTAGAGGAGCCTTACAGACTTCAGCGATATTATCGTTAGGTTACACTTCCCAACCTGATTTGGTATTAAAGACTTTGAATTTCGTAATGACCAACATCGATTCAAAATTGATCGAACTTGCATTGATCGGTTTACAAGACCAGCCTAATTTGAGGAAACAGTTGTGGGACTGGTACATGCTCCATTTCAACACGTGGTGCATGAAGACGTTAAAAGAAGGTTCCGCCTACTCGCAACAGATGAAGGCCACGTTGAAAAACACATCGAAGATCATATTCGCCATCATGGTTAATAACGTCAAGAATATGAAGAAAGTCAATGCATTCATCGAGGAGAAAATGAGCAGTTCGTTGTATAAGAAATTCGATTTAAGAGAGATTTTCGATGCTGTTAAAGTTGAGAATGAGGTTAAAGTTAAATTAGGTTCACATAATGAGGCACTTATGCAATGGCTTAATGATCATTAATCTATATATGTATGTATTGTAAATATTTACTTAAAGCTGTGAAATGTGATTTTGGATCCTGCAGAACTGGCAAAACTTAAATTCATTAAACTATCATATTTCTTAAAATTTGTAGAGCTTACTAACGAGATCAGTGATCCAAAATTGGCTAAATTTTGATTAAACCTAGGTTGCTGGAACTCAACTTGATCTTGTGTCTTATTGCGAGGCTGACTTATCGCATCACTGACCAGCAGTGAAGCGGAACTTGTTACCGAGATGGAATCATTCTCAAGATTCATTCTTAATGCGATCTTTGCAGCGACTAAACGTCTTAAATATATCGATAATGCTAATCTCTTCATATGCTGTTCAGAGACATCAACCATCTTGAATATGTCTTTAGACTGCACAGTCTTCTTGCGGAAAACTTGTTTCCTGAGTTGTATATACTGTGCCTCGTCTTCAGATACGATAGGTACAAGATTACCAGTATCGTCAACGGTATGCGTTGGTTTAGCTGAGGTTCTATTCGTCTTTGTCGATAGCACTCTTGTTCTTCTCGTGCCACTACGGGAAGGCTTGATAGATTTTTCCTTCTTGACTGTAGGTGGTCTCGTTGAGTGGATATACATATCAATCAATTCCAAAGTCGGATCTTCATACGAGATCTCTTTGGTGTCTTTGACAGAGACAACTTTAAGTTTGTACTCTAATGCTGGATGTACTTTGATTTTCTCCAAAGTGGGTATCTGGTATTGCTTCAACACGAGTGGTTCGCGTGCAGCCATGTGTGCTAAATGATTTTGATGCAGTGTTGGTGTATATTCGAACAGTTCAAATAATTGTTGCTTGCTATGGTATTTGTATCTGATGGGAGTCTTCTTCTTTTGATTCGACTCGAATCTGAATAATTTCTTCTTGGGTACATAGTAACCGTATTGCTTAGACATTATTGAATTGTTGCCTCTATGTAACGTGGAATTCCCATCGTCCTCATCACTGATGACAGAATACCTAAATCTCTCTGACCTCACTGAGGGTGCCTTATTGACCACTACTCTTCTCGACGATCCTCTACGCACAAGCACTTCTTGTTTGGAAGAACTTCCTCTGCTATGCCCAGTAGCTACCAGATTGGTATCCCAATATGGTCTTGGTTGCTCTGATAGCAGCAGTCTGGGGTTATTCGTTTGCAATGAAGTGACAACAGAGGGACTCCTCGTGCTTGTGACCTCTGGTGGATTGGCACCTATATGAGTGACATATTGTGATGGTGGTATACTCAAACGAGGATTGGAACTAGTTTCGAATGAAAATCTATCTCCATTCGAGATGGAATTGGTATAGATAGATGACACTTGTATGGCTTCTATCGCATGATAAGATCCCGAAGAAGACGACGATACATCGTCATGGGAAGGATGTCCATGGGATAGGAGCGGTGAATGAGACCTGACCATGATTTAAATTATCCTTGACAAGCAATTAAGAGAATATAATAAATTTCAATTCTCTTCATACAACACATTTTATCTTCACATGGGGGTTTCTGCAGATGGCTTGTCCTACAGTATTCCCCTTTTGGGTAAATTACAAAAGCCCCCAAAAATGAAGAAATAGCCCACTTACTGACACGAGGAAAAATCAAATTGTCTGCCAACTCGGTTCGTATTCTTTGTGTCTTGCGGACACGACTCCAATAGGAAGCGCCTCTTTTTTGTGTTAAGAGAGAAAAGGAAAAGTTTTGTTTTGTTTTGTTTTTGGTAAGTTTTTGTGTTGGGGATTTTTAATCAAGTAAATATTATATTTATTTTTAAAACAAGTGTCAAGTTTGATCTTTTGGAAAAAATTGAGTTTACTCTATCATCATCTAACACAATCAATTAACCCACAATGGATAAATTAAAGGAAGTAAGTATTGTCATATGTTATAAATTTTTTTACGCGTTAATTGAGATTATTTACCGCTATTTGATATATTTGAGATCTAAAGGAGCGTTATGAATTAAGATTTACGTTATTTTAATGATTCTAAATGGGATCAATTGATTCATATACTAACAAACAATTGTGATTAGAAAATTAACAAATTGAAATTGGAAGCTGAATCATGGCAAGAAAAACATGTTGATCTGTCTGATAAAGTTAAAGAATTAGAACAAGAAAATATGGATAAAGATCATCAAATTCAAGCATTGACAAGAAAGAATCAAGTCTTGGAAGAGCAAATGGAGAAATTAGAAGCTGATTTAGCTGAAAACAAAGCCACTGCTAATGAATCAACTTCATTAAAGACTTCAAATGAAAATTATAATAAGAAAATTCAAACTTTAGAAGAAGAAATTGAAGAATCTAATGACAATTTAAAGAAGACCACTGAATTGTTAAGAGATTCAGATTTGAAATTAGAGCAAGCAAGTAAGAAGATTGAATCAATGGAATCTGAAAAGGAAGAACTGGAGAAGAGATTAGAAGAATTAGAAGCTAAATATGCTAAGGCAAAGGATGAATTAGAGAAAATTACCGCTGAATTGGAAGCTATCTAATTCGAGTTGCAAATTAATAAACAGAATCTCGAATTTTATCCCAATATCGTATATTTTATCATCTATTTTATTTGTGAGTTAATGTCCTGTTAATTGGATCGATTTATTTTCTTGTAACTGTTCGAATTAATAGAGATTTATATTATAGACCCTATATTATCCTATCAATGGATATTGTAAAAGATTACATCACTTATCTCATATAATTCTTTTTAAATTACCTATATTATATACATGATATCACCCACTTCATCCACGTCTCTCTAATTTATTCAACTTTCTAGCAGTTCTTGCATTCGTCCTTGTGTTTTGACCTCTAACAGGTAATCCAATAGCATGTCTTAAACCGACATATGAACCTGTGCTTCTCTTTAACAGTATATTCTCTCTCACTATAGATCTTAATTTACCCTCGATAGTCATCTCCGAGAGTTCCTTCGTGATAGACATGATCTGTTGCTCAGATAACTGATGCATTCTCATTTGTGGGTATAAATGTAATTTTGAGCATATCTCTGTTGCTGTTCTTTCACCTATACCATAAAATTTAGAAGCCAATCCGATCTATCATATTGGGTTAGTATTTAACAGTTTCATCATAAAATTTCCTATCAAATATATTTAACTTACTCTCACAAGGGCTTTACCTTGGAAACCTTTACCTAAAATGTGCACAACCATCCTGTATTATAATCACAATTAAGTCAATCTCGTTGATTTTAATTTCCTTGAATTCAAAGTTTCTAAAATATTTTTTTTTTCTTAGCGATTTTTTCACTTTTACAATTTACACTTGTAAGATAATATTCAAAATTAATTATAAAATACAATAAAGTTAAGCTGAAATAGACCATTACACCTTCTCAAAAGGCTTCCCAAATTCAAACTGTAACAAAAACGCCAACCGAGGGATATAAAAATGATTAGTAAGATTCTATGTAGCGTACTGTTGATTATTTAAAACAGTTTCGAAATCTAATTTCAAAATCAACAAGTTTCTGATCAACCCAATCATGGTGATGAAGCTCGCTACACCAATGGGCACCACGGCGAATACTGTAATATTATATAAATCGATGAATCTCGCCTTTTTCTCCCCAATGGGTAAATCCATAAATCCATCATGAATACTTTCTTCTCCATCTTCATAGTCTTCTTCACTTTTGTAATTGTCAATACTAAGATTCGATGTGACAAAACTTTGAATGATATAGATACCAGTCAATGCACAACTAATGAGCACCCAGACGTGTAAATAGTAGTTACCATCTGGATTGAAAACTAAAGTTAAGAAATGAATTATCATGATGATAAACATCGACATTGAAACCATTCTCACTATCACTGCAGAAGGTGAGTAAATGATGATCCAACGGATCATCAAGGAGTCCAAGATCTGATAAGTGAAATAACCACTCACCACACACCATATAGCAGCCATTAAAAATTCCGAGGACTGAGCATTCGTCGTGATCACTACTGAAGAAGGTTCCCGGCATCGTAAACGGTACCATTCCTTTAGCACTTTATACAAGTCACGGACAATGGCAAGTAAACTCAAATCTCTACCCAATGCCAACCCAAATAATTGTCTTGCTGTCAAGAATTGCAACCCAACTCTTTTCAAATTTTTCTTCTCCTCATTGAGATTCTTAGACAACAGCACTTTCGATCTCGTTCTCTCCATCTGCATAGCATTACTCGATGACTCCGCCAATGAATTCACCGTAGAGCTACTACGTATCCTCGAATGTAACGAGGTCGAAGAATTACAACGCTCAAGCTCCTGTTGCAATTGCGAGCTCTCGTACGAGGGAACTTCCTCTTCCACTATCTCTATATACCCGGAACTGGGTATCTCAAAGCGAGCGACACTGCTACTCGATGTCATTGTTTCATATAATATCTCTGTGCCTCTCTCTCTTGTTATAACCTTTGGGATCAGGAAAGAGGAAAAAATTACAAAAAAATTTACTCAGCTTCTGCACAGACCCACAACAACAATAACAAAATAATCTAAGGACAGTCTTTGAATTGCAAACATTTGGGAACACCGAAGACATACCTCGATCAATGGCAGAGGAGTCAATACCCGAGATGGGTCATAAGATTGATGGGCAGCAGGCTCATCAAAACCAGATACCTCCATCGTTGACATCGGCCATATCTTCTTCAAACAGTTTAAAGGGTGGCTCATTAAGCACCCCTGTGATGGATCCACAGACCCAATTTGACTCATTGATCACTCCACAGCTCCCGCCTCCGCCGGTGGTGACTCCTACACAGCTGATGAACCAAGTGGTGAATTTGGACGGTAGGAGATTGACCTCCATTACTGGGCAGGAGTTGAACGATGTTCGTAAAGATTTGGCAACTGATCAAAAGACTCCACCAGAGTATACTTTACATATATTGTTTACTCAGTTTGTGAGACATGCGGAGAGGAAATTGAACGTCTGTTTGAATAATTACTCTTTAGAGACGGAGCCACCAATTATTGAACTCTTGTCAGAAGGTGCTGATAAAGAGTTCGATAAGATCATCGAATCTCTTGGTCATATTGCAAGAAGGAAACCTAAACCTGTCATAGATTCCGTGATGTTCTGGAGGAAATCCAAATCAGAAGTATCGATGTTAGCAGCAGCAGCGGTGGAAAAGAATATGAAACTCTTGAAGCTGGAACAAATGAAATTAAATAACAACAGCAGTCAATCTACAGCATTGACAAGATCTAGCTCGACAACTCAGCAGCAAAAATTACAAAAGAAACCATCGGTGCCAACTAAAGGTGGCTTGTATCGTCAAGCTTCACTTTCATTCATTAGAAGTCATAATAAGAACAATAACTCAAAGACATCATTAAGTACTGAAAAGAGCTCGTCTTCTTCACAAGAAGTGATCACCACGTCTCAAACCGAAACAATTCGTTCTCTTGAACTTAAATTACAAGAATCCAAGATGACTGCCATCCAGGGAGAGAGGAAATCACTTATCAGTATCTACATTCTTTGTCGTGTCTTGATAGAAGTGGTGAGACAAACTCCGACAGATGTATTCGGTGACGACTTGGGTGACAAATTGGAAGAGATCATTTACAGTCAGTTGAAAACCACTGACCCCTTGTTGATCAGTGAAAGTGTGATAAGGTCTTCTAATTGGAACTTATTTGCTGAGTTGATAGGTAATATGTCAGAGAAAAGATTTTTAAACGTTAGTGATCGATTCATTGCAGATTTAGAGAAAGTACCACCTAAAGTCGCTAATGGACGTGATAATTTCATCATCAAGAATGATGTCAAGATACCCGTTGCCTCAATATTCAGTGAAACTGGTGATAACGATTTCATCGAAGAAAGTTTAACTTTATTGATACATGGAATGAGATACCTTAAATTAAGTCACTATCCTCTTGAGAGCTTCGAGGAGAGTGCTGATTTTTTGCAAAGTATAGGTAAGTTTTTCAGCAAGTGTGAAAGAGAAAGTCTTATAATTGCCTACTGTGAAGTCTTGAACCAGCTTCTCTTACCATTAGCTGGTGTCATCACCGCAGAGGTCAATCATCCTCAATGGAGAGAGGCGATAAATATCATTTACGAAAAGCTGCTCAGGTTGTTACAACAAGAGCCTGATAAGTACTGGGATTGTGCTATTAATTTGTTAACAACAGTCTTGACCGTCAGTCCTGATGAGATTTTCTTGAAAAATTGGCAAAATTTGATTCAAGTGAATTCAGTGGTATTGAGACCAAAAGTTCAAATTGAAGATATTGTCACATTTATCACTTGCTTAACGAGATTAACATGGGTTTATCTCTATCGTTGTACAGAGTCATTAAATACAACGCATAGAACTTTGGATTCCATTTCAAACTTATTATTTTTCAATCAAGCAGCATTGAAAAGAAGATGGTTGACCACGGATCAGTCATTGATAGAAATCTTAGTTTACTTGATCAGGACAATCGGTTATTCTTCGTTGAATTTCACTTTGGAAAATGTCATACTACCTTTGGTCAAACAAGCAAATAACGGTCCTGGATTGGAAAATATCTTACAACCTCAAATGATCCTCGCTGTCAGGGCCTATGTTGGTGTAGTGAAGGACTATGAGCTGAAGAGACGTCCACTGTTTCCAAGTGATGACGTTATCGCTGATGCTCTTCAAGAACAATACATGGAAAATGTTACAAGTTCACATTTCTTCAATAATAAACAATCAGTTTTCCAAAAAGATACTTCCAATGCGGCACTTTCAGAGGATATATCTAGAGTTTTCCAAAACGTGTTATCATTACTCGATAAGTCAGTAGGTGCTCCTACATGGCAAATCAACGAGGAATCTCCAGAAAGTTCTCATCAGAGCAGCAATGGCTCGTCAACTTCATCTCTTCTGTCTTTCACTTCCAAATCAGCTTTTTCCACTTTCTTACACGGGAAGGACGTTCAAGTAGTCAATAGGAAACCTCAGAACACAGAACTCTTTGCCACGTTAGTCGAAGCAGCACCTTTCATTGGTGAAAATATCAATACCAAGAAATTGGTTGAGATTCTCGTACGTAATGCAGCTCATCATGATACTAGGATTAGCAAAGCGGCTATTGTATCATTAAAAACAATGACTGTGAAGAAGAATCCAAAAATCTTGATCACAGTTTTCGCAAGATACGCTTTCCAATTAGATGACAATCCAAAGCAAACATACAGTGTTGAATTTCTTACATCTGCAGAGTATTTGAAGTTATTAAAATTGTACGTTGAACTATTAGTTTGCTGGCTCAATTCTCTTAGGTATCGACTCAATGCACTTCAACATTTGAAAGATGATGTTTCAGCGCCTATTGCTGGTCATCCATTACTGCTCACGAAGACCAATTCTGGGATTCCTCAGCTTGACTCTGACAAGATCGGAGACGAATTAGAGTTGAAGAATATCGCTACTATCATTGAGGAAGTGGAAGGAAATGGATTATTCTTTTTATGCTCTCAAGATTTTAGTATAAGAGGACTCGGATTACAGATTTTGAGGATAATATCTCAATTTGACGATGTAATATATGATATCAGTACGATACATAGTAACATAGAGAATTCTTTATCAGTGAAATCATCGGAAAAGGATCCTAAGAAACATAAGAGAACTCCATCCAAGTTCGTTGCAGAGTTTGGTACAAGACTTATCCAAGTATTAGAAAATATCGATTTCTTCGATGTGATTGCTCCTTTAGAGACTGATATCAGTTACCCAGAGAGAGCTAGATTAAAAGAGTTGAAATTAAGAAGAAAGAAGAATGTCTTGATTTATTTGGCCAAGAGTGATTATGGTATTGACAGTACTTTATGGTTCAAGATATTTCCAACGATATTGAAAATAATCTTTGCCAAATGTGCGATCCCAATAGCGTTATGTCGATCCGTTGTTTGCATCAGATTAGTGCAAATGTATGATATCATATTCGACTACGCCAATGGAACCAATTTCCAAAAGAACCCTGGTAAAGGTTCAGGTGGACTGGGACAATACCATCACTCTTCACTGTCAACAAGTTCTTTCTTCTCCAGTTTCAATTCAGCTCCAGTGACAAATAATGAATCTCCTGGAAAAGTTGTTGGTTCACAGGCTAAACTTACTTATAAACATAATTCTCCTCCGGAATTGTTAGTGGAACAATGGAGAATATACTTGATATTTGCCACTTCTACCTTGACATCTACTAGTGAGCAAAAATTGCACATTCCATCAACATCAATTTCTTCTGTTAATGGATCTGGTGGTGGATTCACCAAATCTCATTTAAGGAAAAGATCTCAACAAGTATTCACTGTACAACATCAAAAGATCACGAGTGCGAAATCTATTTTTAAAATGGTCTTACCGTTGCTTTCTACTCAACAAACAATTGTGCGTGATGCTGTAGTTGCCAGTTTGTCTTCTATCAACGTCAATATCTTCAGAAGTTTTATAGAAAGTATACTTCCAATAATGGGATCATGGGGTACCAGTGATAATCAATGGGATGATAAGATAAGAATTGAGATAGCAAGAGTCTTAAACAATATAACTCTGAGATTTCTTGACAATACACAAGCTTATTCTGATGAATGGATATTGATAAACTTGGTTACCATCATCAAGCATCTCAAATCGTTTCTTTCTACTCCATCAGTGCAGGTCAATTTCGAGTTCCAAAGATTACGCCGTTACTTCTCAGGAATCTTGGAGAATGTCTTTTCAGCAATTTTGAAAAGTTATGATTCAGAAAAATGGTTCCCATTCGAGGCGAGAGTAAGTTGCTTTTCATATTTAGAAGAATGGTGTGGTTATGGAAGAACCAAACCTGCCACTGAAGAGCGTTACAGGATTATCAATAAGAAGGCATCTTCTACTAAAGACTCTATTTCATTAAGTGCCACTATCGACTTGGAACGTTCTGCATTGGAATATTCTGCCATACGTTGTATGGCTAATATTTGTGCAAGACCTATATCCAAAGTAGTTGAAGAAGATAAGAAGTCTGTGACGATGTCTTTTGATAGACAAGGATTGTTAGAGTGGATACATGCTCTTTTCAGTAGCCAAGATGAGAGAATTCTTGCATTGGGTAAGAAAGCATTGCTTAATATCTTGACAGTTAATGAAGATTGTGGAGATATTTATACAGATATCATTAACCAATGTTACTTGAATTTTAATAATTCTAAGACTTTTGAAGGATATTTTATCACACTGAGTCAATCGATATTAAAATTAGATCATTTACCAATCACTGCGTATCAAATGCTTACATGGTGTTTCTTCGCAGTTGGAAATGATAATTACAATATCAGAATTGCAGCAACAAAGTTACTCAAATTTACAGAAAAGCTTTTATATAACACATTATCTGTGGAGTTATTAAGTGAAAGATTATGTAGCAAGTCAAGATCGGTTTATAAATCAGGTCTGTTCCATGTTGCAGCAGTATTTTCAAAAGATGTGCAAACTATCTCTGAGTTGACTAGAGTGTTCCATATTGTTGGAGCAGAGTCAAGGAAAGATATATTGTCGGCTTTGTTACCATTCCTCAATGCAGTTGAATTGAAGATGAATGAAGGCAATTTAACTGATGAAGTTACCCAGATGGTATTGCTCAATTTGCTTGATATAACTGTCAAGTACAGTGATACTATGCAAAATGAAGTAGAAGGATTATGGGTAGCCCTTGCAAATGGAAACAACACCAACAATGTTAACCCGATCATTTATTTCCTCACTATGAATTGCTTACAAAGAAGAAACACTCAACTTGTTCAATACGCAAGGCAAATAGTGGTTTACTTATCCAATACTCCAGCAGGAAGCACGTTAGTGTCGGAGTTCATTTCCAATCTTGAGCCAAAGTATATGGTACCACCACAACAAACAGCCAATTTAGAACCAGTGAATTCCACCCAAATGCCTTATGTTGCATCAATTTGGGAGACTTTGGCATCTAATGGAAAGGAAACTATTATTTCCTTAGGGCAATTGTCAGTTATATTTTTAGGAGATTTGTTGATTTCACCTCCAGAGGCTCTGCAAAAACAACTTCCATTATTATTGCATGTTTCATTTGTGCTTTTGGACCATTATTTGCCAGTAGTACTGGATGTAGCTTGTGAGATGTTGATTCATTTGATTCACAATTTATCTAATAGAGATACTAAAGCGTTAGACGCAGTAGAACTTTTGAGAAAACATGACGTTAAGACTCTTTGGGTTTATGATGATTTGAACAGTGACAAAAAAGGTGCTAGAACACCAGCAACAATGGACAGCTTGATAAGAGATGTTCTTGCAGTGCTTAGTCCACAATTTCCTAGCTTACAAGAAGAATGGAGTCGTGTTTCATTATCATGGGCCACTACTTGTGCTGTCAGACACATCGCTTGTCGTTCATTCCAAGTATTCCGTTCTCTTTTATCATTTTTGGATCAATCTATGTTAAGAGATATGTTACACCGTCTTTCCAATACCATCTCTGATGAAACCCCAGATATTCAAGGATTTGCTATGCAAATTTTGATGACATTGAATGCAGTTACCGCTGAACTTGATGCTCTGCAATTAATTGATTTCCCTCAATTATTCTGGTCGAGTGTCGCTTGTCTTAGTTCAGTGCACGAACAAGAATATATTGAGGTGTTATCTACTTTATCAAAATTCGTTTCTAAGATCGACTTAGATTCAGAGCTAACTGTTTCTTGTCTTACATCTACATTCCCACCTAAATGGGAGGGTAAATTTGATGGTCTTCAACAAATAGTAATGATTGGTTTGAGATCTTCCAATTCATGGGAACACTCCTTAAGATTATTAGATCGTTTGAATAAACTTCACGATAGTCAAATTATCGGTTCAGGAGATTCGAGATTATTGTTGGCTTTACTTTCCAACTTGCCTAGGTACTTACATGCGCTTGAGATAAATGAGTATCCAGATGATGTCATTGATTCTGCTGAAACCATTTGTGAAATGGTAAACAGACTCGACATATCGGAGAATGGTGCCAATGATAGAAGCGCTTTGAAGAGAATTTTGGAGTCGTTCATTAAGAAGAGATTTAGAACTAAACAAGATTTCTTGAATGAGACTATCAACAAGATCTTTAAATGTTTCTTTCCAGTTTATGAGGCTCAAACTTTAGTATTCTTGTTAGGAATTCTTTCCAACAGTATCAAATGGGTTAAAATAGAGGCAATGGAATTGTTAGAGAAAATTTTCCCAGGGGTTCATTTACAAAGAGAAGAGTTTATTGGTGTAGGTGCAGATTTGATCTCACCTTTATTAAGATTGTTATTAACTGATTACGCCGAGAAAGCCTTGAAAGTTCTTGACGAAGCAGTTAGCATATCTGGTTCACAATTAGATAAAGATGTATTGAGAATGAGTCTCGGTAATAAGACTATTAGAAAAGAATATGAGAAGACAGCAACATTATTTGGTATACCAGATGAAAGTGGATGGGCTATTCCAATGCCAGCAGTCACTGCAGCTACTACTAGAAACAATGTTCATTCCGTATTCTCCACTTGTACCACTGCAACAAATAACGCTGAGACAGAATTACAGACTACAACAACCAATGTCGAGTTCCACAAGGAAGAATATTCACACGTTGCAGGAGCTGGAGAGTTCGGGGACTCTATATCGGTAGTTGATTCTCATAATCAATATCATGTTCAAGAACAAGACCCTTCATTGAGCCACATCTATGCAGCATTGGTAAATTTGGATTCTTTTTTTGGAGATGAAGATGAGAAGGCTGCAATTCCACATTCTGGGAACTCGCATCAATATAATTCTTCTATTGACACCAAAGAGAGTACAGCTGAGCCAATTATTCCATTCGAGTCTGCACCTCAAGTTTATGACAAGAAGGTTTCTGCTATATTGAACAGAAGCTTAGCTCGTACTCCTTCCAATACTTCATTCAAGACTTCCTTGGCTGACTCATTTGGTAGTAGTCCAACTATGATTTCTGAGCAACATCTCCATAGAGATCACAGTAGCCAGAATGTGTCCCAAAGAACTTCTTACATGTCATTCAGAAGTAACAGAAGTTCATCGAGAAGACCAGGTGTTGAGTTATCTAGTAGCTCATTGATGACAGGTTCCTTGACAGATATTACTAAATCTGAGGAGAGATCTCCACATAGAATCTCTCCGCTTGTCTCTCAACCATCAAGGTATATTGATTCTCCATTTGTGTTCAGTGATTTCTCAACACAACCTCATCAACAACAGATTTCACTACAACAACTTCAACCACAACTGTCTTCACAAAGGAATCAATCACAACAATATCTGACATCTAAGTCAACTCAAAATACTCCTCAACAGTCACACTCTCAACAACAACAGCAACAGTCAGAAAATCAAAATGTCGAAAGTTCCTTTAGATTTGAAGGTATTCTTCGTAGTTCTAATAAAAATAGAAGACGTTCAGCAAAGACTCATAACAATAATACAGTTAGTTCACCTATAACCAACTCTGGGGGTGTTATAGCTCCTGATGGTACAATACAATCAAATGGTACACCAACAATTGCACAATCACCAATAGTTAATGGTTCTACCCCTAAAAATAGTAATAGGTCTTCTGTATTTAGCAGAACCAGCAAAAAAAATTCACCAAAATTCGCAGTTAACAGAGACATTCAATAAAGTATTTAGCAAAATTTGAGATTTAAAAATAAATGCATTTAAAAGTTATTTAAAATTACCTTGTAGCTTGTAAATTATCTCCCAGTATAACAATGTCCCTGTTAAAAAAATTCAGTAAAGTTAAAAGCAATGAAAAAAATAAATATGGACGAGATCGGAATCGAACCAATGACCTTTCGCTTGCAAGGCGAACGCGCTACCAACTACGCCACACGCCCTATTCATATTGACAGAAATTATAGTATACATTCAGACTGACAGTAGCTTACATTTTTACTATGTGATGATCTTAATTATTTTAATTTTATAAGTCTACTAAAAGTATAAATATTACTGTAAAATAGTATCATCACAGAATTGATATATTTGGGTAAGAGTTATACAGTAGTAAGACTCTCAAATGAATATTATATATAATTAAACCTTAATTGAGAAGACTAACTAATTGTCCAATGTATTATAATATACAACTCATTCTTTCAATCCATTGATAGTAGCAACAACTCTTCTGCTGTGCCTCATTCTTCTGAACTCTGTCAAATAGACACCTTGCCATGTACCTGTCTTCATTCTCCCATTGGCGAGTGGGATAGTTACACTTTGACCAATAATTGATGACTTGATATGGCCTGGCATATCATCTGGTCCCTCGTCCAGATGGATATAGTTGTCATGTTCCGGGACAATGGCGTCCAATTGATTGTTCATGTCTACTCTCACATCAGGATCACAATTCTCATTCAATGTTAAACCTGCCGAGGTATGCAAGATGAAAAGGTTCAAGAGACCGACTTTGTATTGTCTTATTTGTGGAACTTTATCGTAGATTTCATCTGTGATTAAGTAACATCCTTTAGTCTTTGAATTCAAAGTGATAGTGACTTGTTCCCAAGAATTTGACATCTTTGTTAATTATATTGCGATTAGATCGGTATGCAGTTATGTTTGCTTTTACGTGAAGATTTTTTTTTTTCCAAGAGAACCAATTGTGATTCTTATAGATAAGTGAGAAAAGCGTAAGCAAAGAATTTATACAAACAACGATGGTTTTAAAGACATTCGAATTAGATTCAATACCGAGAGTCAAGGCTGAGCCATTGACACCAGAATCTTTTGCCCCATTCGGTGGGATCATCTCACCAGATCACCAGACTCAAGGTTTTGATCCAAAGGCTAATTACGGTACCGCTATCAAGGTGTTGAAAGTGGCACCAATAACGAATGACTTCTCACAAAGTACTAGCGATAATGCAAGCACTGCCAATTTCAACATCTTTCGTTGCTCACCACCGGACCATCTCATCAAGTATGGCGATAACGAGAAGGCCAATACGTACCCTTGTAAAGTATTAGAGAGACACCCGTTCAGTACTCAGGCTTTTGTCCCTATGGGAAGAGACAAGTCAGAGATTGGGTATTTGGTTATCGTCGCTGGTAATGACGCAGAGGGTATGCCAGATTTATCCACTTTGAAACTGTTCATCTGTATGGGTAACCAAGCTGTGACTTATGGAGTCGGTATTTGGCATGCGCCAATGATCGCATTGAAGGGAGTCATTGATTTTGCTGTATTGATTCATGAAAATGGTGTACCAGATGACGATTGTCAAGAATGTTATATTAATCCAGGTATAGATATTGAGTTTGATTTATAAAATTTCCATTACAAGTTATTCGCTTTTATCTGTTTTGCTTCTTTTTATTTATATTATTTATCGATAGAAATTAAAATTATTCATCAGTTTCCATCTTATCTTCATCAGGTTTCTCTGTAGACGCACTTTGATCTGTATTACCCTTATCTTCATCGTCATCTTCATCGTCGTCGTCATCATCGTTGCCATCACCTCTATTTCTCTTATTCGATACGCTATCCATCTTATCAAGCCATTGTTGAACGTCTTCATCATCATATTGTGTGAAATTTAAATCCTTACCGACAACTGCAATTGATGTGTTCTTAAATGTTAATTCTTTGTCCTGTGATAAAGTATCTCTTAATGCTAATAAACCATGTTGAATTAATGCCTCTACCGAGGTTTCATCTTTGAACTGATCTAAATTTCTTTCAAGATAAGTCTTACCTGCTTGACTTCTTGCACCCATTGCTGATCCATATAACTCTATTGAAGAACCACTTGGTGAGAATTCAAAAAGATGTGGACCTGATCTATCAAAACCAGCGATAATTAAACCAACTCCATACGGTCTATTACCATATTCTTGTGTATTTCCCTGTGCCTTATCAGCAATTAATAACGTCAGTTTTTCAACAGCTAAAGATCTATTGTATATCATTTTTTCAGAAATTGCCTGTTGTCTTAAGAAATTTGTTAATACTCTTGCATCAGGAGCTAAACCAGCTAAGGAACAACCTAAATGATCGTCAATCTTGATGATTTTCTTCTGATATGAACCCAATTCTTCTGGATTTCTTTTCAATGCCACTAAGATAACATGATCTTTACCACGTAATCCAATAGCTGCACTCCCTTGTTTAGTAGCTTCATTGGCATATTCTACTTGAAATAATCTACCAGTTGGTGAATATGTCACCGTATCGTTATCGTAATTATTTCTAAACTAATTCAATATAGCCATTGCTGTTAGTCTCAATTGTTTATGATCTTAATTGTATCTCCAATCTAACTTACCATTTTGATGTCTTTGTCAATATCACTCTCTGATTCTTTAGTGGTGGCGATTTTCAATATTATTTTTTTATCTTAGCATTTTTACCACACAAATTACACGACCATCTTGAAAGCCACTGCGTTAAAATTAATATAGAGCAAAGGGCGAAAAAACAAGAGATTTAGGATAGAGATTTAGAATATAGAAATATATATTATTAGAGACACATAGATTTAAACCAATGCTGCCGAAGATCAATCCATTGACCAAGATAATAGGGCTCTCAGGGGTTCTAGCAGCTGGGTTCTTGATGATTGTTCTTGCAGGAGCCATATATGGGAACTGGTTTCCTATACTAATAGGTGAGTCGAGCTAACAAATAGGATGAAAATAATTTACTAATTTCCAATATAGCTCTCTCATTTGCCATATCACATCTCCCAATACCTATATCAGCAAATTTAGGACAATACACATCATCATCAGATTTCATGGATGAAACGGGTACAAAATCTACAGAATTTGGGAAATTCTTATCGCTGATGTTGACGACAACATCATTAGCTACACCAATGATACTTAGACATTGCCACATCATCACCGAAGTCGCCATGTACTTGACCATCTGTGGTGGTCTCTTAATCTACGGTACCGTTGTGGTGTTCACCAGTTTCTTCGATATCGATAGCAGTGACGAACTAGATTTTGAGATATAAGAGATTAGACAGAGCAGACGGCACAGCCCCGGAAGCATTACCACATTGGGACAGGTCAGCTGATCAGGGAAAGAAAAGAAAATCCGTCGCCGAAAACCGGGATCGCACTTTGTACTTTTGTTATTGTGTGAAGAGATGAGAGTGAGAGAATGTGAGAGTGAGAAAGACCAAGATATTAATCTTTGTGATATAGTTAATGGTGTTTTTAAATTGAATGTAGCTATTTAAGCGTGTAATTTAATTTATAGTAATTATGTTCCCAGATACTATTTCTGATGATGAAAAGAAAGAGTTAGAGTTATCTGAACCCGTTTACTCTATTGGTAGTGTGACTAATACTTTTAAACAATATTTACATCGTTATTTTGATAAAAATTCAGAAAGATTTGAACAAGTTTGGACTTCAAATGATGATGTGCCACAAAAGAGCCAGTACTTTTATGAACAGTTCCCTAAGAAGGCATCGAATTTCGATAATGAACATCATCATTCAAACTTTAACATGTACGGCTATTGCTCAAGATGGCTTCCAAGACCAGTAGTACTAATATTGTTCCCCTTCCATAGTTTGATTTACGATGAACATGGGAACCGGTTAAGCGATACACAACCAGAGATGGGTATTAAGAGACAACTTAGAGCTAGGGGTGTGCCCACGAATATCGAGTGTCAACTTTGTGATGAGGCAAAGGGGTTTGGCGTTTGGGATAGGAAGGGGAACTGGTTTTGTATAAGAGATGGGGCTTCATTAGATGTATCTGTGGACGATGAAATGGGGCCTAAGATTTTCACAAATTTTAATCAGTATCGATTATGGAGGAAACAGTTGAGTGATAAGATTGAGAGTGCATCGTTGAACGGTGACGAGTTAGAAGTGACGAAATTAGAATCATTGAAAACTAAATCCAATATACCACATGATTGCATTGTTGAGAATTAACGAGATATAATATTTATAACTATACACATTATGAGAAATTTATGATTATGACATTTCTGATTTGTAGATATCTGTATACACTTTTTGCACCATCTAACGGACTTTTACAATATATTTTAACTATAAAGTTCAGATGATAACGAATAAATCATTGAAATGACACAATTTCACAAGAATTACCCCAACAAAGGGGCGCAAATTACTACACTTTATATGAACTTTGATAACAAACGTTTTTTGTACGCTCTGCTCCCCCTATGACCGAACCCACTTTATAGAAAGCCACAGTTGGTGATTAAAGATATGTCAAACCTCTGCCACAGCTATGATCATCGATACATTATAAAAATGACACATTGGCAACTATTATCTGCATTATAATTTCATCTTACTAATTATCTAATCAAATATCACAAAGATGTCAGTTGCAAAGGAATTCGAAGCCGCAAATAAAGATTACGCAAATCAATTCACTAAAGGTGATTTACCCTTACCACCAGGGAGGAAAGTAGCAGTTGTCGTGTGCATGGACGCCAGAATTGATCCAGCGAGGGCACTAGGTTTAGAGGAAGGTGATGCCCATGTCATCAGAAACGCAGGTGGTCGTGCGTCAGATGCATTACGTAGTGTCATCATCAGTCAAAGATTACTAGGTACGAGAGAGATAGTGGTTATTCACCATACGGATTGTGGGATGTTGACGTTCAGTGATGAGCAATTACGTGGGATTGTGTTGAAAGAGACTGGGCATAGTGTTGACCATTTTGCTTTTTTACCTTTTAGTGATTTGAAAGCTAGTGTTGTTGAAGATGTTAAATTCTTTAAAGAAAGTCCATTGGTTTTAGATGTACCTGTCACTGGTTACATCTATGATGTCAAAACTGGTAAGATTGATGAAGTATAATTTAATATATCTTAATATCTGATATGATTTTTAATATAAATATAACGTAAAATTTATTATAAAATACATAAATGCAATTCTAACTAAAGACAAATCTCGATGATACCAGACCAAAGAAAAATGCAATGGCACCAATAGAATAAATTAAAAGCATTCGAAGATTAGCAATAAGACCTAGTTCACTCGAAATTGCCAACTTGTTAGCCTTCTGAAACAAGAAGGAAAAGCTTAAACTAGCAATCACTAAAAACACCAAAACCAGTATTATGAAATTATATGACATCGCTCTCTTCACTACAGAGATCAATGAAGTCCGTTGTAAGAATCCAGATAAGTTAGGCACAACTTGATCGATTCTTGAATGAATATCGTTCATGGACACAAAAATTTCATCAACGTATTCGCCTAACTCTAATTTCACCCCTGATAGTAACCTCTCTATCGATTCTTGTTCTGATAAGTACATCTGACGCCTCAATTCACTCAACTTGGCAGTTTCAGAGACCATACTTTGTGCTTTCAGCATCTGTTGATCCATCATGGCGTTCACGGACAGGATACGGTCGTTGTATGAGTTTAAAGTCTTTGACCCAGTTTCAAATAAATGGACACTTATCGCCGTGACGTTCTCGAGTGTCAGGGAAAGCATGGTATTGTAAAAATTGTAAATGTCTGTTAAATTGGACAGCAGTTTGGCATCGGAGAGACTACTTGTGATCTCTTCAAGATTTTGTAATGTGACGTTTTTCAATAATTGATCATTCGCTAGATTGGATCTTGTCACGTTCTGCATCATTTCCAGCATAGAATTAGTGAAATCTTTAGAGATATTATTTATAGTCTCATTACTTTGAACTCTAATATTTTCCAATTCCCGTCCCACGAAATCCTTCACTTGCAGTCTCATCAGCACCATCTCATCTTGGAAACTAGATAAATGCAAATCAGCCAATTGTAATACATCTTCAAAATCAGCAACGACACCATCTACTATCTCAGTCAAGCTGGCAAATAATTCAATAACTTGATCCTTCTCGTAGGGCAATGACTCCTCTTTACATATCGACGCTAACGATAACAAATATGAGTGATACGCAGTGTACAAGCTGGGACTCTTGATCAATTCAGAGAGGCACTTATTGAGACTGAAAGCGGAGTTATCTGAGTACTGGCAACAGTCCGGGTACGTTGCATTTGCGGCATTGTAATCGCATACAGCCATTTGAATCGATATGATCATCTTCGTGTCGCTTGGGATGCCATCTACTCCTTGCTGAGTACATACCTGCAATAATGGTTTCAAAATTGATTTCTGACAGTCATTGTATCGATCACTTTTCAATGATTCGAATCTTTCACAAGAATTGCAAGATCTTTCCGTGAGGTCTTTAAAATATCTCTTATCGTCTATCAGAACACTAGGAGTCCATAACGAGCCAAACACTGCTGTAAAGTGAATAAATAAAATCCCAAAGTGTTTCATTATGATGTATAACAATGAGACGAATAGCTTTCAAATGATATAATTAGTTTCCCTTAAGAAAAAAAAAAGTGATGCATCATTTAAAAATCAAATATATCTTCTAATGATAATAAAACGTGTAAGTTCCCATTGAAGCTTATCACTATCTTATCGTTCCCCTGCCACACGAGTTGCGGTTTGTATTCCACGTTGGGGCTCCACAATCCAATTTCGGCTTGTAAATTTCTTCCACGGGTTCTTGCATCTTCTCCATCCAATAACGATTCCACGTCAGTGGTTGCCAGTTCATCGGATAATAACTCATCATCGTCGTCGTCACTTTCGATAGCGGAGTTGTTGTTATTGAATACCTTGTGTTGTTCTTTGAATTCAGGTAATTCTAAGAGTTCATCGATCATGTAAATATTAGATTTCTTGAAACTTGTATGACTGTTCAATTTCGCCGACGTTGTAGCGAGTTGAAGCCTGAAATCAGTTCTGTCTGTATACACTTTAAACACTTTCAAAAGGTCCAAAGTCTCGAAAGTACCATCTAAGAATTTTTTCAAAATGAGTAGTATGCTTTCTGAGGAGACGTTCATTGCGAATAACAAATTATTGATCAATATAGCGAATCTCTTACCATCATTCGAGATAGATAATAACGATGATCTTGACAAAAACTGGACATTGAAAATCAACGGCACCACGATGAATTGTGACCTGAGAGAATAAAAATCATCTGAGCTTGAATCGGCTTCGATATTGAAACTTTCATTTTCATCAGCTATGGATTCTAAATTCTCATTAGTCAATATGCTTTCTTCATCCAACGTATCATCATTATCGTCGTCCTCGTTGTCATCATCATGCAGACTCTCTTCAGTGAAATCTTCAAGGTACTTACCTTTCAAATTCTTGAGGTCCAGTGGGTAAGATCTGCTGATGAGCAAAACTAAATCTATACTACGATCATTAGTCCCACCTGAGAAGATTGACTCCAACTTGCCGTTGAAACTGTAACCCTTGATTAACCCGATAAAGCAACCTGGTGCATCTGTCGGTAGGATATTATTCACCGGTATCACATCTTCTAAATTAGCGTTAATATGATTTTCGAAATAATTCCAAATGGGGACCTCGTTAGGGATGATACGAAGTTTCTTAATCTTATTTAAGTAATCGTCATCGGTACCACTACTAGAAGCCTCACTTGAACCCTTACTGAGCTCAACACTAGATGTGGCGCTACGTGTCTTACCCCTTTGCGGTAACCCATACACTATAGTCTCCTGGTACCCATTTAACAACACGATATGGTCATTGATTTGGGAACTCATATTCAAGTCTAGACGGTAATGAGGGAACTCTAATTCTTCACCGGTGATGAGATTGATTATTGATAGTCCTCCCAATCTCAATGACTTGAGAAATAATACATGCGCTTTATCGTCAATCGACAGATACTTCACCACCGATGGTTGTTGTCTACTGAAACATGGTTCTAAATTGTTTAAACTGATCGATGTGTCATTCTTGAGATCCGGTAACGCATACACTTGAATTAATCCAGAGAATGCCAATACCAAGTATTTATTATTCAGAGATATTGTAGCATAATTCAATTTCCTATTAGTGTTGAAATGGTACCTTATTGGGTTTGATACAAAAGTCAAAGTGTCATTGCTCGGTGTGTTTGGGTCAATGTGGTAGAGACACACTGTATATATCGATTTCTTGAAAACAGGGTATGTATTTCTCCTTATCAGTTCCACTTGACTAGTTTTACTTCCTGAAAAAGGTGAAACATCATTATACTCCTGATATGAAATCTTGTAACAATCACTTGGTTTTTCGATATAATTAGCATCTGTCAATTTGACATAATCTATATACGATGAAGTTATCTGATATGATATAATTTGAAAATTTCCCTGAACGCCTGAGCAGTATACCATATTATCCGCTGCCTGTTTCGGCCAGAACAAGAAATCTTCATCGTATTCAGCTAAATAGAAACAAGTGAACAAGTTATTGACAATGACATTCTTATTAACAATCTGTTTAAACTTCAAATTAATCTTAACATTTTGTAAAAAGGATTGATAATCTGTAATTAAATTAATTTTAATTATCTTATTCCACTGAGAACAAACCTGAGTTAAAGGGTGAAGTAGCCTCTTATCACCATCAGATGCCATAGAGAAGATCTTTAGTAGCAACTCTTCAGGGAAATAGGCCCAACCCCCATCTGAATGCGATCCCATTGTATTCTATATGAGATATATATAGATATGATATACTGATATAGATAATCAATTAAATCCTATTATATACTTATCACTTTGTAAAAGATCACCCTTAGTGTAATTTAAGGGTGAGAGCTCATTTTTTCTTTTCTGAAAAAAAAATTAATTTTTTGTTAGTAATGAGTAATGAGATAGATCAGGTATTGTGATGGTGGATTGGAGTATTGGGAATATTAAACTGTATAATCAGTGGTTCTACTTCAAATTGAGAGCGTATGTTATGTATTAAATGGATTAAATCATTACAGATACTAATATAGATGAGCATATAGTGAAAGTGCAGAAGATGAAGTTGATCTCATCACTTGGAAACAAGTCATACTAAGACAATTGAAAGAGTATTATGGGAAAATTGGAGAATCTATGCCATTCGACTTGTTACACCAGATAGACCCACGCACGGTGATAATACGATGCAGTAATGAGGATAAGGATACATTCACCAATGCTATGATATCTTCTATCAGTACCATTAATGGGGTTGAATATTCCATAACCACTATAAGTAAATCAGCTTATTTAAATGGAGTTGTATGAGAATATAAATTTTTTTTTCTAATACGAAGATATGACAAGGGGATGTGATAGATAACTGTATATTAAGACATTATGACTTTAGATAAACCAAGTGTAGATTGTTTGAATTCAATATATTATATCTGACTCTCTCTTTGTGACTCTTGTTACCTGACTCTTGCTCTTGACTCTAACCTATATAAAAACAGGGGCTGTCTGGGGAATGCCCAAAGAAAAACTTTCGGCTCCACGATGTGCGAAGGATATGTAATCAATCAGATATTTATATCATTCAGATACACCATCTATATCACTTAGTGGGCCACTAGAATGATGATCAACAGGGCCGCAGGGGCCACCAGAACCACACTTGCACGTCACATATCCAGCACGCTGTCCCTTGGCAACGTGTCCGCGTCTTCTACTGCATCGTCTAATGTGACAACATCTTCTTCTTCTACTATAGAACATATTATACCACCAACAAATGGATTACCTGCAATGAAGACAAGAAGGAGGCGTACCACTAATTTCACCACTAATTTCAAAGACAAGTTGAGTAAAGGCCCTTCTTTCGAAGATTTTGTCATGGGTAAAGCTGCTGATATGTTAGTTGACCCATTAGAGCTGGCAAGATCTGATCCTAATGCAAGATTACCATCATGGTTAAAAGTCCCCATCCCTAAGGGTAAATCATTCCATAAAGTGAAAAAAGATTTAAGTGAATTGAAATTATCTACAGTGTGTGAAGAAGCCAAATGTCCAAATATAGGTGAATGTTGGGGTGGTAAGAAATCTGAAGCCACCGCGACTATTATGTTAATGGGTGATACATGTACTAGAGGTTGCAGATTCTGTTCGGTAAAGACAAGTAGAACTCCAGGTCCATTGGATCCTAATGAACCTGAAAACACAGCAGAAGCCATTTCAAGATGGGGGTTGGGTTATGTTGTCTTGACTACAGTGGACAGAGATGATTTACCAGATGGTGGTTCTCATCATTTAAGGAAAACTGTTGAGAAAATCAAGACCAAAGCACCACAAATCTTAGTCGAAGTATTAAGTGGAGATTTTAGAGGTGATTTAGAAATGGTTAAAGTATTACTGTCATCACCATTAGATGTATTTGCTCATAATATGGAAACTGTTGAAGACTTGACACCACATGTGAGAGATAGACGTGCCACTTTCAGAAACTCCTTGGCTGTCTTGAAAACTGCAAAGGAGACAAATTCTAAATTAGTAACAAAGACCTCGTTAATGTTAGGATTTGGTGAAAGTGATGAACAAATATTACAAACATTAAAGGAATTACGTGCTGTAAACTGTGACGTTGTCACCTTTGGTCAGTACATGAGACCAACAAAGAGACATATGAAAGTTGTCGAATATATCAGACCTGAAAAATTCGAATACTGGAAGCAAACCGCATTGGATATGGGATTCTTGTATTGTGCAAGTGGACCATTAGTTAGATCTTCATATAAGGCCGGTGAACTGTTTATAGAGAATGTCTTGAAGAAGAGAAGATCTCTGGAGAGAATATAGTTTAGTAATTTATATCATTTTATATTTATATATGTGGAAATTACCTTGGGGGGTTTTTCTAATTTTTGCTTAAATTTTTTACGCCAGTAAATTTAAAAAATGTAAACTTTTATAAAATTAGAAGAGATTATAATAGATAGAGATGACAGATACAGATACAAAGAAGGTACCCAAAGCTGAGAGGGTACAGAATGTCAAGCATATAATCAAACATGCACCACCACGAATTTTCAAATTTTCTAACCTCTTAAAGACATATTACATAAAATCATCAACACCGTATATATCACTGATCAAACACATAGACAAGAAATTCAGTGAACTTGAAGCGCCAAAGAACAGGAAATCTAAATTACAATACATCACCGTGCTAGGGATGGGCAAAAATGTCGAGAAATGTTTGAGTATCGGATTGCATTACCAGGACGAGAAGCAGCACCGCGTGGAGATCTTGACTAAGACAGTCAACGTGATGGACGAGTTCGAAATTGCTGAGCAGGAAGATACTGAGTATAGGAAGAGAGCAGTTAGTGGGGTGGAGATTAGGATTTATAAAAAGTAATAAATAGATTAATTATATAAAATTATCGCACTTGTAATTTGTCAATACAGTGGTTTTCAATCTCATAGATTTCATCAAGTAGGCACACGGTCTTGCTTTTCTTCTTCTTCAACGAGCTTCTCTCCAGTTGAATATCCTCTGTGTTGTATTTACTTATAAACTCTTGACATCTTTCCAAACATGAGTCGTATTTTCTTTCATAGTATAATAACTCTAATAAATGGATATATTTAGTCACGGAGACTTTATCGTCTATGTCCACATCGTTCAACACTTGCGGTTTCAACCAATCTATATCGTTTATCGTGGGTCCTTGCTTGCGAAACTCAATTAATTGTTCCTGGTACAGCTCCTCCGATTGGCCCTTCCGTATCTTGACCTTCCCTGACCCTTTGTGCACCAGCACTTCCGCATCGGCAACTTTAAGATCAGAAAACTGCTCTGTCACGTTCATGATAGCTATATGACCTTGTTGTATGAGATGTAATCAGTTTGATAATACCTCGATGAGATTGAAATTTTTCAATTACAAATTTTTTTTTTACAGATTTTATTATTTTCACAATATTTAAGAAATTAAAAATTAAAAATTATAAACCAGTTTTAATTCTTTTGTCCATTCGAATTTCTTCTTCTCTTCATCATAACTTTCAAAGAAAATGCCTAACTTGTAGTCTGTGAATTTTAATACCAAATCCCGGGTTATAGGTTCAACCGCTCTGATATTTTCTTGATCAAGAATTTGAAAATTTCCATCAGAATTCATCAGGAAATAGTAAATGTGGTGGGAATCAGTATACGGCACTAATTGACTCTTATAACCCAATAAGATAAACACATTTCCGGTAGAGACTATATCACCTATATCGAATAATCTCTCCAGCAGTTTGGGTACTGAAATATCTTTATAAAAGCGAATATTTTTGAAAAAAATTGATTTTAAAGTATTTTCTGATTGTAACATTGTCAATATTTCATCTTTAAACCCTAGTTTTAATATGGGGTCTAATTTTATTATATGTAATGGATAACCACACCGTATCCTCTCTTTAAAATTACGTGACGGATACGAATTTGGATGATGAAATAAACATTCATATATATCAGAAAGGAAACAGGCCTCATTATCGTAAGAGTCCTCCTCCTGAAAATCGAGATCACCAGTGTAACCTAACCCAGTTCTATACCGATCGAGAACGACGTTGATAAAATTACCGACTGGTGCACCACGAAGGTGACGGTAATCAGTATAAGAAGTGCAAGGTCCTCGCAGATTTTTGTCATTAAATACTTCAATGTCGGAATAACGACCTGCCATAAATATGTAACTATAACCATTGGGGAAATTTATATCTTTAACTTTCAAAAAACAATAGTCGACGATGGCAATATCTATACCTAGATCATGACATATACTACATATCACAGACATTTTAGTATATTCGGATATTAGATTAGATTTAAAAGCTGGCACCATGACTGCTTCCGAAGTTTCTTCAATTTTAATAGGAATATTATCGATTGTTTCATATAATAATTCAATTATTAACATCACACACCGTGTAGTCTTTTTATACTTGACTAAATCGATATATTTACCAGTGAATATAATCGTTTGATATGATGATATAACATATTGCTTCATAAATCTTAACTCTTTGATCAAATCATAATAATCAGGCTGAATTCTATTTAAAGTTAATATGACATCTTCAGGTCTATATTCAACACCATTTGTGGCAATATCATTAAACATATCGTAAATTGGACAATATTTTAAGAAAAGCAGAATCTCATGAGCTCTATATCTGGCCGAGAAATACTTTAAATCGTCTGACTCTTGTATACGTAATAAACAAGGTATTAACTGATCACCATACTCATTAATCATCTTGATAATCTCAGTGATATCACTTCGGAGAACTAGATCAGTGAACTTGGTATCGATCTGTCTGCATTTAACATAATACATGAAACTATCTACAATTGTTGACTCCTCATGATCTCTATATTGTAACCACCTTTGTGATACCAATGGCCCCCAAATTTCATCCGATGTGAAAACCTCATGGAACTCCCTATCGACCAGTCTGAGCGATAAATAACTCCCCACATCCAAAAAAGGAGCTATATGGAATACCCATATGTCTTTGTGCAAACTATGAATACTCATTATCACTTATCTGATGTATCCCCTAGCATATCAGACTTTTGTCTTTGTTTACCTGTGCAACACTTTTTTTTTCATTTACAGTGAAGAGATGGATCGTCATTACATAGTGGAACGCCATTGAATTATGGGCAATTGCAAATAGAGTTCAAGGTAAAATCTTGGGCGTTATGTGGTCTCAAATGTATGGTCCATAAGAAGATCTCTGCGATGTATTAATATGATGTATACTTGACAATGCAATGATCTTAATCAGATAGTATTACATGAAAGAGGATAGAATTAGGTATTTTCAACGGAGATATAATAGACTACCATCTAGACCATATGACGTAGTTGGTCTATCAATTGATATATCAAATATGGTAAGTCCTAATACTTAAAGCCTGGTACCGGTTAGAGACAAGGATGTTAAGTGCAGATGTCATTTTAACCCTTTAAGAGCCGATACTATATACCCATATTTCGATATATGATATTGTACTAGATATAGTAAGTGATTCTATAATCAGATAGAGTGATAGATAGACACTATACACCCAATCCCATCTTCTCATACAATCCCGTAGCGAGTTACACAACTGTCTCTAAAGATAGAAATAAAATAAAATTTTTTCCCTTGGGATCGGGAGGAAACAAAGAGAGACAGAAAAAATCACCATCCACAAAACTAGTTATAAGACAAACTAGATATTATTGAATGATCATATATATATAATCATCTATATATATATATATCTATCTATCTAATCATCATATAGGATAGCTCATGAAGTTTTATAGCTTAATTCTGGCATCGTCATGTCTTCTTGCCAGTTTGACCCAAGCAGTGGACTTAGATCCAGACAGTTATGATTCCATACAGAATGCCACTGCCTTGATAACACAAGGTTTGATGGATTACTACGACGGTTACAAATACGGAGGTACCATCGGAATGTTCACCAACCCGTACTACTGGTGGGAAGCCGGGTTCGCTATGGGTTCCATGTTGGATTACTGGTGGTATATCGAGAATGATACTTATGTCGATACCGTTAAGCAACTGTTATTGTATCAGACTGGTGATGATTACGATTACGTCCCATTAAATCAATCCACCACGGAGGGTAATGATGATCAAGTCTTTTGGGGGATTGCTGCCATGGCTGCAGCGGAGAGAAATTTCTCTAACCCTTCATCAGATGAACCTCAATGGTTGTATTTAGCACAAGCTGTTTTCAATACAATGAGTGCTAGATGGGATACTGGACATTGTAATGGTGGTTTAAGATGGCAAATTTTCCAATGGAATTCCGGTTACGATTATAAGAATACTGTGTCAAATGCAGGTTTATTCCATATGGGTGCTAGATTAGCTAGATACACGGGTAATGATTCATATGTGGAATGGTCAGAAAAAGTTTATGATTGGATGGTTGGTGTTAATTTCATCAGTGAAGGTGACGATTGGTGGTTCATCTACGATGGTGCCAATATTGAGAATAACTGTTCCGTCGTGGTGGGTTTACAATGGACTTATAACGTTGGCTTAATCATGTCAGGTTGTGCTTACCTTTATAACTATACTGAAGATGATGTTTGGCTTGAAAGAACTGAAAGATTCCTTCATGGTACTCAGGTTTTCTTAAATGACTCTGTGCTTTATGAAGCTGCATGTCAAAATGCCGGTAATTGTAATAACGATCAAAGATCATTCAGACTGTTCTTATCAAGAGCTTACGGTTTAACACTGCAATTGGTCCCATCCACAAGAGACACCATCGACCCTATCATTAGAGCCTCCGCTGTGCTGGCCCTGCAATCCTGTTCAGGTGGTACCGATGGTCACACTTGTGGTCAAAATTGGAGATACAGCGGTTGGGATGGATTTTACGGATTAGGTGAACAAATGGCCGCTTTAGAACTGATCCAAAACTTGAGATACCCTTATAGACCTCTGCCTTACACTTCATCAGATGGTGGTTCTTCCACTGGTGACGGTGCTGCTGGTACTCAGACCTCAGACACCACATCACAACCTTTGGATTTGGATGGTGGTGATAAAGCCGGTGCTGCTATTATCACTGTGGTGATCGGAGCTTCCATTATCGGTATTGGAATCTGGTTGGTATTATAAGAACAATCTATGGGGAAAAAGAGAGAGATATTTGATTTTTCTTTTTTTAAATTTTTGTTTATTTGGTTGATTTAAATATTAAATTTCTTGATTTTTTTAAAAAAATATCTATGTATAGTACTCGGTTTTTATGTAATTGTGTGTTTTAAATTATTATTATTATTACTTTATTTTTAAAAATCATATATTTTATTTCTCTATTTGATAAATACAAAATGTTTGGTTTAAATAAAAATTAGGGATAATTTATTTTAAAATTGGAAAAAACCTTGTTCTTCCAAATATAAAACAATTTTTTGAACAGCAACTAATGTACCATCTTTTAATAAATCAACTTCGATATCAGCATTTTCCGGTTTAACGTAATTCTTAATATCTTCTCTATCACTGTTATAGTAACCTTTTCTGTCTTCCTTGCTACATTCATGGATAGGAGTAGTCAAACTAACGGTAATGAATGAACCAGCCTTTGAAGCTTCTTTCTTGACTTCGTTTATTTGAGCCAGAGATGGGGCGATGGCTTCGTTACCGATGATGACACCGGCACCGGATCTGATCAATTCGTGGGTGATGAAAGGTAAAGCCAGCTCATTGATCAAAGAAGAGTTCAATACTGAGATGTGTCTTGAACCGCTGAATTGGTTGAAAGTGGCTTGTAAGGCGTTACTCAAGGCGTCGACACCAGAGTTTGGTAAACCGGTCAAGTACAAAGCGAAACCTTGTTGTGGTCTTGGTGGATGACTCTCTCTCAAGACTTTGACAACGTCACTGTATGAGAACCATTCTGGAATTTCGGTACCGTCTCTTAATTTTTGTCTTAATTGAGTACCTGAGATAGTCAAGGTCTTTGTTCCGTCTTCTATTTCATCGATAGGAGCGTATCTTTGTTCGTCTGGTAAGTAGGTGACCATTCTGAATGGGACAACTTCAATTTCCAACTCGTCTTTGAATTTTTCAACTAATTCTTGTGCATCGTATGGACCATAGAAATCCTTACCGGTGATGGCAGATTTACCTGGACCTGCGTGGTCTCTACCGACAATGAAGTGGGAACAACCGTGGTTCTTTCTGATGATTGCGTGCCAGACGGCTTCTCTATCACCACCCATTCTCATAGCTAATGGTAATAAGGATAATTGAGCCATACCGTTTGGATATTTCTTGATAATTTCTTGGTAAACTCTTACTCTGGTGTGGTGATCGATATCACCTGGCTTGGTCAAACCGACAACTGGGTGGATCAAGACGTTCAGTAATTGATCTCTAGCGGCTCTAACTGTTAATTCTCTATGAGCTCTGTGCATTGGGTTTCTGGTTTGGAAGGCAACGACTCTTGTCCAGTCTCTACTTTGGAATTCTGATCTTAATTGAGCTGGGGTCTTTCTTAAAGCAGCGTAATCGTAATGAGTTGGGAATTGAATAGCTTGTAATTCACCACCAATGTAAACGTCACCAGCGATATCGGTTAAATATTTGACAGCTGGATGGTCAGCGACACCTCTGAAAACCTTGACGGCTTCATTTTGCTTGTCTGGGGTATAGATATCGGAGACAGTGATGATAGCTAATGGCTTGTCATCTCTTAAATCTCTCAAGACAACTCTTTCACCAATAGAGTATCTTTCAGCTTCAGTTTTAGAGACATCTAAAGTGATTGGCATAGTCCATACTAAACCATTAGCGAGTCTCATATTTTCAACAACATTAGTGTAGTCCTTCTCATTCATGAATCCTGATAATGGAGAGAAACCACCATTTAAAATTAATTCTAAATCACATAACTGTCTTGCAGTTAATACAATAGATTTTAAAGTTGGAACTTCACTTAATAATTCATCTTTTATTGAAGCATCTCTTTGAATTAAATCTTGTAATACACCACCGTGAGGAGCAACCATTTTTGATATCGTTAAATTTATTTAATAATTAAATCTAGTAAATAAATAAATAATAAATGGATATAATTACAATCTATGTTGATCTTTACAACGGTTGAAAAATTCGATGCCATCGGACAAAATTTTTTTTTTGTTAGCAGTAGTGAAATAACACGTGACTTATCACTATTGTGGCACCCCAGGAGAAACTGGGGCTGTCAGATACGGGCTGAGATAAGGCTTATTACATCTGACAAGATACTATATGATATGAATTATTCAGTTTAGATAAGATTTGATAGCATAGATAATAAGAATTATAGATACAAGTAAATTTAATAAATAAATTAAATTGATAAATCATTTTAAAATTATATAATTATTTTATTAAAATTCAAATTCTTCAACAACTTTCTTTTCATCTGGTACCGTTAATAATTCACCAAATTTTTCAATGAATAATTGAGCTCTTTGTTTGGAGTCGACAACTTTACCGTTCAAGACCAAATCGACATCTACGGAAGGCAAGGCCACTGTCGAGGCAGGCAGCAGCACCACTGGTGACAAACCTAATAAGTCATCGAACGCGGACACGCTACGAGACAGCAGTTTGGTATTTGTAGGTTCATTAATTTTGACACTGATCTTGAATCTGTCTGTGTTTTTAGGTGGCGAGATGATATCTTCGAATAAAGGATCGATTAAATCTGATGGCAGATATAATGATGATGAATATGCATATTGTTCAGCTAATTTGGCAGCTCTATTTGCAATCAGGGATAATTTTTCATGTGGGATTGATTGTGATAAGATAAATGATTTCGAAACTTTGATTGGTTCCGGTTTGGCCAGTGTTTTAGATGTGGTCTTATCGGTTTTGGCATCCTTGGTGTCAGCCTTTGGTTCTTCTGGTTTTTTCAATTCAATATTTGATAAATCAAGATGTTTGTGTGATTCGATATATGATGCAATAGAGTTCACGGAGTCTTTAGATATCTTTCCTAAATAGGCCAATACATCACCTTTAGTTATTCTACCTTGTGGAGCACTTGATTCAATCTTTGCTAAGGCGTCTTCTCTAGAGATACCATTTTCATGTATTAATATCTCAACAGAAGGGAAGAATTTCTGATCTGGATTAGCCTTCTTGCCCAACGACAGAGCCAGTGGTTTCTTAGGACTTGGCTTTGGTGTTTCTTGTGGCTTAGGAGCAGGTGTACTTGGAGCCAGTGCCAGTGGTTGATCTTCTTCGATATTTGGTAATTCAAGAGTAGCCAAGTCATCCCCTGGTTCCGCTGTGATGGCTATTGGCTTATTGACCGGGATTCCCTTGGAACCGTCTTGTAATAAGATCTTGGCCATGATACCATCATCAGAAGCTTCAACGTCAATGGTAGCCTTATCTGTTTCTACTTCTAATAATGAATCACCTGAATTGAAGGATTCACCTTCTTTGAAATGCCATTTGACAATCCCACCTTCTTCCATAGTTGGAGACATAGCTGGCATTCTGAAAATAGTGGCAGCCTGTGCATACTGTGTTGAATGAATAACTATTATAATCATTAGTATCTCTGTTGATAAATCTAGATGCTATGATATATCACTTACGTCTTTTTTGTAGCAGAACACTCAATGCCCTGGAATTTGTAGATAATCTTGTTCTAAGCATTATGGATTCAATTCTTTATACCACTGAACTATATGATATATACTTCACCCAGTCAACTGGTTTTTTTCCTTTTGTACCAAAAATCTTGTTGTATGTTTTTTTTTTCTTTGGGTGGTTTAATTTTTTCTCTTCCATCGGAGAAATGTTTTGCGGTAGAGGAAACAGTAGTGCACAGACGAAGAGATGATTTACTAAACAGTGTTATGAATTATGTATGATGATTATAATGCTATACGAGAAGGGGATACACAGAGTTTGATTTCATAATGAAACTGAATCGTTTAAACCAGGGTTAAGGAGCAGCAGTAAATATGGTTTGCTCACACTCAAGCCAGCATCTTTCTCAACTAGCCCCCAAGTGACAGGCTCATCATTTGGATTTTGAAAGCGCGTTTTCAATTTTTTTTCCAATTCATTATCTGTAGCAATCTGATAATGCACCCTCTCAATTGGATTCATTAAGGGGTTAGAATTTCTGGAAATTCTCTTACTATTCACTATCCCTGAATATGTCTTACCAACTTCGTCTGCGACATCGAAATTTATGTTTTTAGATTTCTTCTTATATGGACCCCTTTTTTTAGACTTCAGTTCAGTACTTGATTTATCTTTGGCTTTTTCCTTAGTGACTTTACCAGACAGTTTACCCTTGGTACTTTTTTTAATCTTAGTGTCTTTTTTAGCCACTTTACTTTTGGTAGGCTTATCAGATACTTCAGTATTGGTTAATTTATCAGCCAGTTCATTGCCTTTATCAGTCAGCTTGCTCTTGGATCTTAAATGCATTCCTTCAGTATTATCTAACTTATCAGTAAGCTTGTTCTTGGATCTTAAATGCATTGCTTTCTTTTGAATTTCACCAATCTCATCAGTCCTGGAAAGTATATCAGTCAATTCATTTTCAGTGTCTTTATCGGTCAGCTTGCTCTTGGCTATGAGTTTGATTATTTGATTTTTGCTGAGTTTATATGTCAGGTCAGTCACAGTATGTTTATCAGTTGCTTTACTCCTAGTAATCATATGAGTTTGTTTATCAGCCAGTTCAATATTTGTATGCTTATCAGTTACTTTACTCTTAGTGATTTTATCTGTGACTTGATCTGTGACTTCATTTTCAGCAATTTCATCAGGCAGTTCGTTTCTGGATAGTATATCAATTACTTCATCTTTAGTAAGTTCATATCTTATGACAATCTCCATAAGTTTTTCAGCCAGTTCACTCTTGTCAATTTTATCAGTCAGTTCACTTTTGTCAAGCTTACCAGCCAGTTCAATGTTGGTAACTTTATCAGCGACTTTACTCTTAGTAACTTTATTTTTTTCAGCTATTTTACTCTTGGCCAATTTACCCGTGACTTTATTCTTAGTAAATTTATCACTCATCTTGTTCTTCGTTATCATAGCAATTAATTCATTTTTCGTAAGCCTATATGCCAGCTCATTCATTGTTGAATTACCAGCTACATCACTATGAGTGACTTTCTCCGTGACATCTCTATTAGATTTTCTCTTCTTGGGTGACTTCACCACACCGGCATTTTCCTTTCTCACTCTACCACTCTTTTCCACCATCGAAGGCATCGTGAGAGCTCTGCTCAAGATTTGGAAAGGTGCGTTCTGCCTCTTACGTGTTCTACCGCGTGTTTTCATCACTAAACTGGAATCCGATTCCGATATGGATGACACCGAAGAGACATCACTTTCTCCAAACAGCGAGGACGTAGGTGATGAGGCATCTTCACTCAGATCTGATGATCTCTCATTGTGGATCTCATTTGAGGGATGCCTCCCATAGAACATTTGATCGCTGGGCACATTATAAGGTTGATTTATATAAAAATCATTTGAATTTATCACAGATGAGTATTGTAATTGTGGTTGTTGAGGTGACCTCATATTATTCAGTGGTTCAGGATCAGGGGTATCTTTCTTTGGTCTCCCCAATGGCCGCGTAGGCGGTAAAAGCTTTCGGAGCCTTAAATATTCATGACATTTCCGTTGTATATCTAATGGGAATGTTGAAATTTTTTTATTTGTTAATGTATCTCTAAGTGGATGTTTTCTTGGTCTACCACTACCTTTTATACTTTGGTCATATTCATCAATAGAATTTATTAGTGATTCAAGCTTTTCCCTAATTTCTGGTGTATCCACATAATTTTTCTCTTTTTTATATGATTTTTTTCTAGGCGCTTTCACTTTGACAATCTTATCCAGATTTTTACGATACCCTTTTTTCCTCATTGATAATGATTCCAGTGATGTATCATTAATTGATGATTGCAGCGTCGAATAGGAGTGACTTTGTATACTATCTTGACTAGAGTTGGAACTAGAAGTGGTTGATTCGACTTTCACATGATCCAGTGATTGCTGTATTGGTTGTTGCTTTTGAAGGACCGAATCATCTGGCACAATTAAATCTCTAATCGATATGGCACCTCTCGTATTGATGACATCTCCATATGTCTGACCATTGTCACCCCCACGATTCATACTGACCATTCTCTTTATACTTTGTATATATATATATATAAGAATATCAATAGTTTTCCCCTCTTTTATTATAATTCAATCAACTTGTTAAATTAGCAGAATCCCAGGGAGAATTAAGAAAAAAAAAAAAAAAAAAAAATTAAAAATCAAAAATAAACATAAAGAGTAATGAGAATTAAGAATTAATTAAGAGAAAATTTAATTAGAGAGAAAGAAAAAATAAAAAAATTTATAAAATTTTTCATTTTAACGTCTGAGGCTCTCTGTAGTAGTTAAGAGATAGATAGATAGTACCTCTCAAGTAATATACATACACATACACTCCAGAGATGGCCAAAAGAAAGAGCAATCTCGTACAAGAGAACAAGAGGAAGCAATTGAAACAGCTGCAGGACTCGCAGTTGTCCAGTGGGTTGTTCAGTCGTGCTTCCAAAGAGTCAGTGAGCGATGTGGAGTTAAGCGATGAGCTGGATGAAGATCAAGAAGAATACGAATTGAAACCTAGAAAGCTTCAAGGATATGAAGATATGGTAGAGGGATTACCGATTATTGGCAGAGACGGTAAAGTCGAGAGAGTCATGAGAAGTAAACAAGTAGAGGAAGAGCCAGAAGATGAGGAAGAGGAAGAAGAAGAGGTACAGACTGAAGAACCTGAAGTGCGAGATGAAGAACAAGAAGATGATGAAGAGGAAGAGGAAGACGATGGACTCACACCAGAGCAACGTATCATCAAATTAAAAGAAGAGATTGCCGATTTAGCTAATAAGTTAATCGAAGATCCAGAAGAAAATTTCACATTATTATCAAGATTACGTCGTATGGCAGAATCCAAGAACCCTAACACTTCCAAATTAGCACTTTTAGCTTTAGTACCCGTTTTCAAGAGCATATGTCCTAGTTATAAGATAAGAAGCTTATCTGATCTCGAAAAGAAAGAGAAAGTCTCTAGAGAAGTGGCAAGATTGAGAAATATGGAACAAGCCTTAGTGGTAAACTATAAGAATTATGTCGAGTTACTTTCCACGAAACTGAGAGTCACTTCTAACACGACAAAGGCGTCACTGGCAGATATCCTGGCTGGTAGATACGCCACTAACGCTGCATGTGAGTTGGTTATCGCATTGAGACATTTCAATAATAGAGCTGAAGTTATTCAATTGATCTGTCGTCGTTTGAGTGGTAAGAACACAGATCCTATGGATTTGAAGGTTTACAAGAAATGTATCTCGCTGTTAGAGACCTTGCTCTTGGACGACTCCGCAGCGGGTGATATCTCCTTTGACGTGATACGATTCTTGACTAAATCTATCAAGGCAAGACATTATAGAGTCGATGAAAGTGTAGTGAATATTTTCTTATCGCTGTCGATCATCGAAGACTACGATCCAAATAACGTCGAACTGGAAGATAAACCTAAATTGAAAAAGAAAGACAGAGTCCATTTAACGAAGAAACAGAAGAAGCAGAGAAAGGAGAACAGGAAAATTGAGGAAGAGATGAGAGTGCTGGAACAAGCAGTGAGCGAGGAGGAAAGGGAAAGGTTCCAAGCGCAGATCTTGAGGTTCCTCTTATCGATATATTTAGAGATCTTGAAAAACAGACCCGAGTCATTGATGGCATCGGTGTTGGAAGGATTGGCCAAGTACGGTCACATGGCCAATTTCGATTTACTAGGAGATTTCCTCGAAGTCTTGAGAGAAGTCAGTGATGATATCTTGATCAAAGACCAATTAACTTCCAATGAGATCAGACAAGTGTTATTATGTATTGTCACATCATTTGCCTTGATGTCCAATCATACACAGTTCAAAGTTAATGTTGACTTGTCTTCTTTCATCAATGCATTATATAAAGTGTTACCATATGCGGCAGTGGACCCTGAAATTGAACTTTCACACACGTCTCTTCGTTTAGTGGACCCATTGTCTGAGACTCTCGCGAAACCATCAGTGAACGTCTCCACGAAGATTGAAATCATCTTGAAGAGTTTAGAAGCGATTTTCATGAAGAATAGAAATGGATCCAAAGTGAGACTGTCTGCGTTCACAAAGAGAATCTATCTCATGCTCTTGCAAACGCCTGAAAAGACCTCCGTCGCCCTTTTGAAATTCATTGAGAACCTCATGGCTCGACACTCTGAGATCTTGGGATTATACTCCACAGAGGACAGAATCGCTAATGGTAGCTACCAAATAGAAGTCGACGACCCAACGAGAGCCAACCCGGAAGCGGCAACGTTATGGGAAACTGTCTTATTACAAAAACATTACTGCCCTGCAGTAGCCAATGGATCCAAGATGTTATTCAACAAATCAAAAGATGCTGCTTAGATGTTATAGCTATTCCTGTATAATAAATATGTAGATTCTTAGAAGTCGTGTCAAGATCAAACATCTCATTGTGAGAAAAAAAATAAAATAAAAATTTTTTTTTTCAGATGCTTTACAGAAGGTATCATATATAGATAGATATATCATCATATAATAGAGATGAGTAGCTTCTTAGATAAATTGATATCGGACCCGTCGCAGGTGTTCGGTGGGAAGGAATTCAGCTCGAAAGACGCCTTGGGGCTCGTGAAGGAGTTCTTGGACCCCATCGTGGCCTCAGCTTCTGTGTTAGATGAGATTTACACAGATGGATTAGATTCATCACAAGTTTGGGGACAAGTTAAATTGGTAGTGGATGGAGTTAATGATGAATTGTTAGTGGAGAAGATACCGAGTTTGAAAGAGAAATTTGGTGTGAATGTTGTGGAAGGTGGTTCTGAACAAGAAGAATCTCAAACTGAAAGTGAAGAACAAGATGGTGATAATGATAGTGATGAACTTGATAAAGAGATAAGTGAAGATCAAGAAGAAGAAGGAGAGGAAGAAATAGAAGAAGAAGATGATGATGAAGAAATAGAAGAAGAAGAAGAACCATTAGGATTCAGTGATGAAGAAGAAATAGATCAAGAAGAGGAATCACCTAAAGAAGAGCCAAAGGCTAAGAAAGATGCATTTGGATTAAACGATGGATTTTTCGATATTGACGCATTCAATAAGCAAGTGCTAGCACAAGAAGAGAATCTCGATAACGATGCCAGTGATGATGAAGATATAGATTTCTTTGGAGATGTAGAGAGTGATGATGAAGCACCATATTATGAAGATTTTTTCAAACCTGAGAAGAAGGCCAATAAGAATAAGAAACAAGTTAAATTTTCAAATTTGCCTAAGGAGGATGAGAATTCTGAAGATGATCAGCAGGGGGAGGAAGAATATGAGGATCCTATAAAATCTACAATGTTGGATTTATTTGCAGATGATGATGAAGAGGAAGAAACAAATGAAGATGATAATAAGAATTTATCTTCATTTGAAAGAAGACAACTTGAGATCCAAAAGGAGATTGCTAAATTGGAGCAAGAAGCCGTCGCAGAGAAGAAATGGGCTTTAAAGGGTGAATCTAAGGCTAAGGATAGACCAAGTGATGCATTACTTGATGAAGAATTAGAATTTGAAAGAACCGCCAAACCAGTTCCTGTCATCACCAAGGAGGTCACTGAGTCAATAGAGGAATTGATCAGAAGGAGAATAAAAGATCAACAATTCGATGAATTAGAGAGAAGATTAATATCTGATGTCGCTAAGCTTAATAAATCTAGAAGATACGAATTAAGTGAACAAAAATCATCAAAATCGTTAGCCAAGGAATACGAAGATGATTACCAAGGTGTCACAGCCCCATCAAAGACCAGTGAAGAATTGGAAAAAGCTCATGAAGAGATCTCACAGATGTTTCAATCGTTGAATCACAAATTAAATTCATTATGTTCAGCACATTTTGTGCCAAAACCAGCTCAAAAAGCATTAGATGTCAAAGTGGACACCGCCACGATATCTATGGAAGATGCTCAACCGTTAACGTTCTCCAACTCGTCAACTTTGGCACCACAAGAACTTTTCAATGTCAAGACCGGAGTATCAAAGAGTGAAGTCTCATTGAAGAGTGGTATGGTGATATCTAAAGACGAGTTATCCCGTGACGAGAAACAGAGATTGAGAAGGTTGAACAAGAGAAAGAAGTCCAAGGAGTTCAAGAACCAGGCACCGGTGAAGAAGAGCAAGAAGAATGAAGTCATTGACACTTTGTCCAAGGCTAAGAATCTTACCGTTATCAACAGCAAAGGTGAGAAAAGAGATGTGCAGGGAAATTTGGTGAAGGATAAGAGGGCAGCCGGGTCGTCTAATTTGAAGTTATAAGCTTTGTATAATTATATCATAATACATTACACTTCTTTGCATAGTCAATTTCTTTCTATTTTCTTATCGCGATTTCTATTTTTTGCAGCCTCGAAAATTTACAACAATTTAGATCAACAATAACATAATAGAAATTCTAGTAAAATAAATAAACACCTTGTTCCAGTTATTCTGACTTCCTTTGAAAGTATCCTAGTTAAGATCGGTATCATATCACTATTGGAATAATAACTGTGGTTTTTCTATCGAGCTTATCTGCTATATAGAGAGAAAGAGAATTATATACACACGATGAACAATACAACATCGTCCTCTCCGATCAATAATTACAGCACGTTCCATAACAACAACACCAATCCGGGCCGTACACCTCCCACGGATGCGTATGTGGCGATCCCCAATGCCAGGAACAGGAGAGGCTCAATTTTCGATAATCTGATAGGTAATTTCAGAGGTGTTAATTCATTGAGTAGATTTGCATCATCTTATCATAGAAGTTTAAATTTTCAAGAAAATAAATTAGCAGAGAATGATTTAAGTCAGGGAAGAACATATTTCAGTGACGATGGAGAAGAGTTGATCAACCCTTCCAGTTTTGTCCCCAGCAGATTCGGATCACGTTTGTCTACCGTTTTGAAAAATCAACCAAATTTAGTGTCATTTGATGATTTCCCCGAGAGAGAAGACGCCGTGGATGATGGCACTTCGATCTATGCGCCTTCAGTGAGAACAATGCAGAACAGGACCGAGTCCCTTTACTCCATGTCGGGGAACCTCTTGAGACCCATGAACAGTCAAAGTAGTCTCTTGAGTTCTATGATCGGGGATGGTGATACCAGTTTCTTGAAAGCGATTGAGAATTCAGACGGTACCAAGACCACCATCATCGCCGGTGAGTCCACGTTACCTCAGACTACATTTAACAGTATCAACATATTGATCGGTATCGGTTTGCTCGCCTTGCCTATGGGGTTGAGATACTCTGGTTGGCTTTTCGGGGTGCCATTCTTGACATCATGTGCTATCGCTACATACATCACTGCAGAGTTGCTTTCTAAATGTATGGATACTGATCCAACATTGATGACATATGCTGATATTGGGTACGCTGCGTATGGCTCAAAAGCCAGGTTCATCATCTCGGTGCTTTTCTCCATTGATTTATTAGGTTGTGGTGTAGCGTTGATCATCTTATTATCCGATACTTTGAGCGCTTTGTTTCCTAATATCACGTCATTCCAATTCAAGATATTTGCATTTTTCTTATTAACTCCATTCACCTTTTTGCCCTTGAGAATTTTGAGTATTTTCAGTTTGCTCGGTATCACATGCACCATATCTGTCATTATCACGGTGATAATTCTTGGCTTGACCAAGGCCACTTCCCCGGGTTCCTTGATAGAAATTGCACCATCAAATTTATATCCGATTTCCCTCAGTGGACTTCTCTGTTCCATCGGGATCATCATCTCACCATTTGGAGGACACTCAATTTTCCCTAATTTAAGAGCAGATATGAGACATCCACAAAGATTCTCTGAAAATTTGAAAATCACTTACTCTGTCACGTACATGGCAGATTGCACTATGGCTGTGGTAGGGTTTCTCATGTTCGGATACGGCGTGGAAAATATCGTCATTAAGAATATCTTAAACACTGCTGGGTATCCCACTTTCGTCTACGTGTTGATCTCGATGTTCATTTCCTTGGTGCCTTTACTGAAGACGCCATTGAATGCATTACCTATAGTGTCGATTTTAGATTTGATCTTAGGTGTACAATTCAATGTCAATCTCAGTTTCATACAAAAATTGGCCAGAGTATTCAACAGAGTCTTTGTCAATTTGATGTTTGTCATTGTCGCCATATGTATCCCAGAATTCGATAGAATATTGGGTATCATGGGCGCCACGATCTGTTTCACCGTTTGTATCATCTTCCCATGCTTATTTTACATGAAACTTTGCCATCCTGGTAGATGGGCAAGAGTAGCTTGCTGGACAGCTATCGTTATCGCCCTGGTACTTGGATTATTAGGTACTTATGCCTCGGTGTTTTTAAGTGTTTGAATCTACATGGAGTTCTTTTGTTACTTTCGCAATGCCATTGACTTCATTATTCAACAATCCTTGCATGGCATCATCAATTAAAACTGATTATTCTCGCATATACATAAAAATATATAAAAAAAGCATTATAAAACAACATTTTGATCTAGAATAAAATAATTTTGGAAATTGTCTTTCTTAGTATGGAACAAAACGTCCTCTACCTCTAAACCCTCCTCTGCCTCTTGGGAATCCACCTCTTCCACCTCTGTAACCACCTCTAGAGAAGCCACCTCTACCACCTCTGAAACCACCTCTACCTCTATGACCCATTCCAGGCACATTGGTTCTCTTTGGTGTAACTTTCAAATTTCTTCCTCTAAACAAAGAATCATTTAAACTCAATGCCAGTGTGACAAATTCCAGATCGGCAAATTCGATATATGCGAAACCTTTAGGATGCCCTGTAAATTTATCCATTAATATTGTAACTCTATTTATAGTTCCGCAATCTTGAAAATGTTTTTGTAATTCTTCTGGAGTAGACCCATAATCTACACTTCCCACATACACTGATCTAGAATCTATATCATCGCTGGACAGCGCTCCTTCAGCTTGTGGTTGTCCTGTAGTATCCATGGAGCCATCTGTCAGCTGTTGTTGTTGTTGTTGTTGCTGTTGTTGTTGTTGCTGTTGTAATTCACGAAGCTGATCAGCTTCCTTCTGCATCTCGGCTATCTTGGCCTTCATGGCAGTCAATTGCTCATCATCGGAGGTCGTAGGCACCTGTCCGTGCACTTCTGGCTGCTGCTCTTGCTGCAACAGTGATTGCTCTTGTTCAGACATTATTATCACTATATTTGAATAATCTGATACCTCTCACAGTGTGTATTTGCAAAAATTTTATGATTGTGAATTATTTGAGCACACCAGACACGACTCTTTTTATGTTTGTTGTTTATAGGATGCTGCTTTACATTCTTTAATAAGCGAGACTATAACTAGACTAGCAGAAAGTACAAAGTACTACTGTGAGAGATACTTTGTGTAACATCATTCCCTCGACATAGAGATGAAAGCAGTTCTTCTCGTGTTATTGTTTACACTCATACACTGTTTGGATGCTGTTCCCACACCGAAGCAAGGTGAAGATGGCGATCCACAGATAACAAATAGTGTTATTGATGTGTTATCGAACAATGTGGAATTCAGTATATTTCTTCGTATTATACAGAGGAAAGAACTTGTGCCCATATTGAACAGCTCAGAGAACTTCACTCTCTTACTGCCCATCAACTCAGCCTTCACCAAAGCTGATATTGTGCCTGAAAGTTTCGACAGGTATATTATAAACGAAGTTATTGTGACTGATGATTACATGGATTCTAAGTCAAAATTGTTTATTGCATCGGATAAGAGTCCCATACTTTTGCACTGGATAGATGAGCTAGGTGTGTGGCATATAGATGAATCTGAGATCGTCGATGGTAATATGTACGCCAATGCTCAAAATGCCATGGTGCAAGGTATTGATTCATTGCTACCGTTGCATCAAAATACATGTGACTTATTGACTAAACATAGTAACACCACAGTACTTAAATTTGACAAATTCACAAAGATTCTAGTCGCGGAAGATATATGTCAATCATTAAGCAATTTAACTGGGTTAATCCCACTTGACTCTGGATTGCATTTCAACGAGGTGGAAATGAGTTATTTAACATATTCAGAAAATGGCGCCAGTGATAGAAATATGTATCTTCAAAACCATTTTATAGAGGGACTCATTGGAGGTAATGTATCGGTGATGACACAAGATTTGCTGGGGAATGACATCATGATTAATACTACCGAGAAGGATACGATAATGATCAATGACCGATACGAAGCCAAGAGATCAGATTTCTTGACTAATGACAGTATTCTTCATTTCTTCAATACTGACTCGTTCATTCAGAATCCACTTGTGTTCACACCTCGTAAATACTTGCATGGACTAAACGCTTCTAATTTAGTGAAGGAACTCGATTTTAGAAAATTGAGTTATCTCATCGATGATAATCAATTAGAGCAAACTGTGTTTGTCAATATCAGTGATGACGACGAGGATGAAGATAGTAACTCAATAACTATTCAATCAAATACTCATAAGAACAACGATATGTACCAATTTGTCTCAGGAATTATAGGTTTAAACGAAGATGTATTACTCAGCAGTAAATACTGTTATAAGAAACTAGGTGACCACTGTCAACGTATCAAAGTCACCAAGATCACAGAGGAGAGATTCATATTGAACAATCACGTTTACGTGGACCGTAATTCGTGTTACCGCGTGGGGAACACTAATATATACCTCATCGACGACGATTTGTCTCCACCGGCAAGGCTAGACTTGTCCATTGGTCCATACTACCATTCGACAAGATCCGTGAAGTATTTGAACGATTTGAATTTGATCAATTTACCAAATAATAAACAAGGTTACACGATATTCATCCCATCAAACGATGCATGGGAAGATTTAGAATTGACGTGGTCTTATCTTTTGCAAAACATGACAGCGCTCGCACTCGTGATGGAGACAAATATCATCAACGGGTTAGTTTACAGTGATTTTGAAGGTGAATTGGAAACTACATCGATCAATGATGAGAAAGTGTCCATTACTAAAACAGGAGATCAAATGATCGTTAATAATAACGTCTTACCGATTACGAAGAACTCAGATATCCTCTTTGCCCAGGGTGTGGCCCATTCGATTAGCAGCGTCTTGTTCCCCAACGATATGGATATCACTATTATCAATTTACTCGACTCTGTCAATCACGAAGTGTACAAGGATTTCTTAGAATTCAGTCATTTATTATCGTTGATCGAGTCGGGTGAGTACTCGTTGTTATTACCCTCGGAGACTTCGCTATTGCATGAGAATATCACATTGACGTATCCGAAATTGAACGAGTTGCTTAGATTGCATTTAATCCCACTGAGCGCTACTCAATTATTACTCGATTGCTCCTCGAAAATACCAACACTGTTGAACGATACCAATTTATCCTGTAGAGAATTGACACCTGGTATATTGATGTTGCAAGTCTTAGAGGGGAACGATAAGGAAGTGAGGATCGTGAAGAGGGGCTGCACGTCGTCGTCGTACAGCTCTGATCAGAAACAGTGTCTTTTCCTTCTCGATAGACCTATAAACCCTGACTGGATAGATAAACCATTTATCGGGTTGCCTCATATCAAATTACCCGCTGTGGCAATGGGTATTGGGGCGATCGTGACATTAATCGTGGTATTATTATGTCTCTCATGTTGTATGGTTTGCTTTATTGGTAAGAACAACACCGAGGAGCAATTGTATGACGAGCAGCCAAGTGATGATGACGATGAGCATAGAGAATTAGTCGATCATGGGTCACTGATAAGAGATGGTAAATATGGTAGTAACGGATACACATCACCAAATTTGATTAATAATAACGATGCCAATAATGGTGTCATAAATATCGAGGGTTTCTCAGAGCAAGATTACTCTGCCAATGCGAAGAGTAGAGCCATTAATGTTAAACCTAATAAGTCCGGTGCCCTTGATGGTATTGTATCTTCAAGCGTCAATGGACATCATGATCATCAAAAGAAAAGTTTTTGGTGATAAGTAGCAGGCTACATAAATTACATGAAATAGAATTTTATTGCCTATACTGTAAGACAACTCCCTTAGTAATATAGCATACTATAGTAACCGAATCCAGTATGCCCGCCGAATTATCTTGTTGTATTTTCCCGCTATGCACTACCCCTGAGACTCGTTTATCAATTCAGTACCGCTGCAAACGTGTCTGGGCTGATCTCGGTCTTGGCTTAACTGGGGTACTACATATCCAGTTAAGCCTCTTTGGAGTGTCTATCTGATGCTATCCACTCTTAAACAGTATAGAACAGGTAGATCAAACGAAGTTCTCTCTAATCAGTATTGATTACTCCCATATTACATAATACCAGTCCACTGTGAATGGCCGATCTGTGTCTGCCCATAATAAAGCTTTTTCCCGGCTCTCTCTCCCACTGTGTCTCTCTCGAAGAAATTCTTTTTTCCGCAGTGGAGATTTTTCAGTCTGATTAATTTATTATTAATATTATTTAAATTGTTACCGTAAGAGACAGTAGTGTGATCGTGATTGTGATTGTGATTGGAGACATATTATATTGTATTATATATATACATATAATATATTAATGTTTTTATCAAAAAAATTGAGTTATTATTAATTAATATTTTAATTATAATTCACTCTCATTATTAAGCATTGACATTTTACTATTTATCACTGATTTAGTGAACACTGTCTTAGAGTATTTCCCACATATACAATTATGTCCTCGTCCTTCACTACTACAGACGATCCAATGACACATAGACCAGATTTGAGACATAGAAAACAGGAGAGCGTCGATGATGCAAGCTTGTTTGATTATATCAGGAAATCAAGTCCTGGTAACTCGAGTACTGCTGTGTCGTTGGAATCGTTGTTGTCGGCTAAATTGGAAGAATTTATCAGCTCCACAATGGCCACGTTAGAAGAGTATTTTATCAAGACTGAACCGGTTCAGGATTATGACAAGCAGACCGCGAAAGTCACTAACGCTAGACTCGTTTATCAATCGTTAACATCAATGAAGAATGCAGAAAAGACAAAGAAATTAGAGATTTTGGATAAGATATTAGATGATTATTATGGAAATATTTTCAATTCATCAACTATAAGCACATCACAGGAGAAATTGTTATTAGGTATCGAATTCATCGATGCCAAATTCAGAAATTTCCTCAACAGTAAAGGTGAAGAAGTGTTAGGATTGAGTTTCGATAACGATAAGAGAGAAATGGTCTCCGACACGTTCAGACACTTGAACCTTCAATTCCACAATTACGACAAGGCGATCGAATCGGGTAAACACAAGTTACTCCACTACTGGGAATTGCCATTCCCCTGGAGAGAAAACAAGTTCATCGTTTACGGCTACCGTTTCAACAACACTTATCCTAAATGTGTCAGATCCATCTTGCAATGGCATAACGAAACGGGAAACATTTGGACTCACATGTTAGGTCTTTGGCTTGTCTTAGGTTTGACTTTCTACCATTTCCCACACTCTGAAGTGTTTGAAACCATCTCGACAACGGGTTCCATCTACATCTACGCTTTCCTCCTGGCTGCTATCAAATGTCTTATCTCCTCTGTCTGCTGGCACACATTCAACTCGACATCGAATTTGACCGTGAGAACAAGATTCGCTTGTGTCGATTACACCGGGATCACCGTGTTGATCACCGCGTCTGTCGTCTCCACGGAGTACTGCGCTTTGTACTACTACCCTATTTGCAGAAACATCATCATCGCATTCTCTATCTTAGCCGGTGCCTTAGGGTTCGTGTTCACGTGGTCACCGACTTTTGACACCCCAAAGGCGCGTCCATTCCGTATCGTGTTCTTCATCTCATTACTGGCTATGGGTGTCTTAGCGTTCTTTATTTTAAGTGCCTACCAGGGATTCATGAAGTCGTTATACTATTATTTACCCTTAGGAAGAAGTCTTGGTTCCTATTTGTCCGGTGTCGTCTTCTACGGGTTCTTGTTCCCAGAATGTTGTCGTACCGATGTCATTGTCGATAAGTTCAGTATCGGAGACGAGATCTTGAACGAGTTGAATGACCACGACGATTTGAAGAAACATTTCAAAGTCCCAGACAAAACTGAAAATCACGAGTGTTTCTCCTCGTTGTGGTGGGTCGATTACGGATTCTCATCTCATAACTTTTGGCACACTTTTGTCGTTGGTGGTATCTTTTATCATTATATGACCATCTTATATATGTTTAATCATATTGAAGATAATATGCCATTAGCCTAATCTGAATTAGCTTTACAGATCATTCAGAAACAAACATTTATCGGAGAGTTTACTTATATAATTTCTCTGATATCATGAAAGACGACTCTTTTTTTAATATAATTGTGATATACAATTAATCCATTTTAGTGTAACTTCGGTTACAATTTTGCATTTCATGGTTCTCTTGGGGGTTGTTCTTGGTTTCCATTCACAAACAGATATTCTTATATACTCATATTTAGACGAATTACAGATAATTGACGTTTTACTTGATATTGTAGTGATATCTCTCTTTCACACCGCCCCAATTAAACCTTCGCAAAAAACTTTTTGTTGATGTCAACATGTAAAAATAGTATTAAATATCACTTCATCTAGTATTTATTAAGAGATACAACTAATCAAGTGCAATGGTGAATTTCCAAAGTGGAAAGTTGACCCTCGACTACCCTATCTACGGCTCGAAGTTCTTGAACGAGAATACGTTCTTAGTCACCGGTGGTGGTGGCGAAGGTAACAATGGTATTCCTAACAAGATCACTGCGTGCACCATCGATTTCAATAGGACAAAGATCATAAAGAGATTCAGAGAATTGCCATTGCAAAGTGACGAAGACGCACCGACGTGTTTGGATGCCAATAACAATATCATCATCATGTCGTGTAATCAAGGTGCCGAGTCAATTAAGTCTGGTGTTAATAGACATATTAGGAAGTACGGTTATATCAATAACCATTTAAGATTCTTGCAAGATTCTCAGATAAACGACAGCCAGGATCCGAGTGAGTACTCGAAGCTGGTGTCATTGTCTGCAGACGGGTCAATTGCCTGTTTGGCGTCGTCCCAGAATGGTGAAATATTCATCATCGATACCGAGTCTTTAGAAGTGAAATATAATATAGACACAAAGACTACAGTTAAGGATTTATGTGTCTCCTCTGACGGTAAGATTCTTGCCTACATGGCTCAATCTTCGTTAGAGTTCATCTCCACAGTGACTGGTAATCAAATCGCTAGTCATTCGTTCCCAGACATAGTGGTTTCAAAAGTGAAATTCTTGAACAATAACAGTGTCATCATCGCTGCTACGCCTAAGAAATCGGTGGGAATCGTGTTGGTTGAGTACTCGTTGGATAAGAAAGCAGTAGTGAGACAGAAAATCGTTAATAAGAAGACGAAAGGTATCACTGCCATGGCTGTTGAACACGGTTTAGTTGCGCTTGGTGGTAACGATACTTCTATCACTTTAATCAAGGCTCAAAATTTCGCATTGGTTAAATTGTTTCCTAAAGTTCACTCATTCGCTATCACCACAGTGCAAATCTCCCCAGATGGTGAATACTTGGCGTCAACGTCAGCGGATAACTCGATAAACGTTTTCAAATTACCTTCAAATTTGGCGACTTCATCATCGTTCTTCATGTCACTTTTGAAGAAATTTTTCACGTTCTTGCTCGTGGTATTACTCGGAGTGCTCATCCAGTGGCTTATTCAAAAGAGAGTCTTCAACGATTTGGTCGATTATTACAAGAGAGAATTGGATTCTTCTGATTATTTCACTATCAACAGAAAGAATTCAGATACTCATTCAATTACTTCTATTACATCAAGTGATTATTCCACAAGTTCTTTATATGATTCCATCACTTCGTCAATTGAAACTTTCTCAGCTGTTGAGACAGAGGAAACTACCTCGTTAAGTTCATCATTGACTAAATTATCTAGTTCCACTGTATCAAGTATTTCATCATCAAGCTCCGTCGCAACTTCACTGACTGTGACAGAGGCAGCAAAGACTACATCATTGACTAGTACTGAACCATCGAGTACAACTACTTCATCTACCACTACTACAAAGAAAGCTAAGAAACTGAGAAAGAAGAAGAAGCTGAAATCAAGTGCCTCGTTGAAGACAACAATCTTGAGTTCCACATCATCAGCACTGTCATCCGATGTTATTGATTCTGCAGCATTGACTGTGTCCCCATCTACGGAATTGATCACTCCTGGTCCATCAGAGACTTCCAGTGTTGAGACTTTATCACAGGCAACTGAGACTCCATTGGAAGTATCTTCAAGCGTCGACAAAGTTGAAACTTCAACTATATTGATCAGTACTGTTTCCACTCCATTGACATCATCTAGTTCAATTGAATCAACTGAGGCATCTTCGGAGTCATCTTCAGAGTCATCTTCAGAGTCATCGACTGTTAAGACATCTTCTGGAACATCCAGTGTTGAAACATCCTCGGAGTCATCCGAGACATCCTCATCCAGTATTGAGACATCTACTGAGACAACTGCTGCAGAGACTTCGACTGAAACATCCACTGTTGAGACATTTACACTGACTTCAGAAATTTCAAGTTCATCCAGTACAACTCCAACTTCTATTTCATCACTGTCCACCATTCTGACTGTTCTGACCAGTGAGATTAGTGATGTAACTTCAAGTGATGTCACATCTAGTACTTCAACCACTTCCGCCACTGTTTCTGAGATTGTCGCTGAGACTCCTGTTATCGTTGATGATCTGACTGAAATTGAAGATGATGAAGAAGAAGAAGAAGAGGAAGAGGAAGAAGTACCAACCGAAGCAGAAACCGCTGACGATGGTGAAGAAGAAGAGGAAGAAGTACCAACCGAAGAAGAAACTGCTGATGATGATGATGATGATGAAGAGGAGGAAGATGAAGTGATTGAAATTGAAACTAGTACTATCGTCGAAACCAAATACACAACTCTGGAACCATCAACTGCTACTCCAATCGTTGACGAAGTAGAAGAAGTTGAAGAAGTTGATGATGAAGAGGAGGAAGAGGAGGAAGAGGAGGAAGAGGAGGAAGAATCTGACGATACTGATGAAGTTGATGAATCAGAAGAAGACGACGAAGAAAAAGAAGAAGAATCACCAATCAAAGATGAATTGTAAATAAGTTTTTTAGAATTTAATGCTTGAATTAATATATCTCTATATATATTACCTATATTACATGTACTCAATTATCTAATTCCATTTTCTCCCTCAAGGAATTATCTGACGTATCCACCGGTGGTCCACTCGACACATCTTGATCCTGCATGACTGATACATCATCTACTGACTCATCTTCTTTCGAGGTATCCAGTTTCAGTTTCATCTTTGCCTGAGCGATCAATTTCTTGAACTCGTCATTATACGTCTCACTCCAATTACTTCTATCAACGTTCTTCTGCTTTGTCGTCACTATTAAATTACTGTCCATATTATTATTCAAGAATTCCCACTGGTTCAACGTTGCGCGTAGTTTCTTCAATGGTTCAGGATTTAGGGAGTCGAGGTTGGAGTTGTATAGTATCACATACTGGTTATACCTGGTCTCGAGTTGTTGTCGCGTGCCTGAGAGGGGTAATGAGAGTAACGATAGTTTTTCTTTAAGTTTTGTCGTATTCATCGAACTGTAATCTAGTTTCTTTAACGGCTTTTTGTTATTGGTGTTTTGCATCTGGTATTGCTTATTCTTATCAAATGTGAATGATTTCTTGTTTTCCACCGGTTTCTTAACAAAGAAATTAGATAATGTGGTTTTCTTTGTGGATTTCTTGGGTTTGTCATTATTACTTAAACAGAAATCGATATGGGTGGTTTCTATTTCATGCATGGGGAAGAAATCATGGCAAATGGGACATTCAGATAAATTTTCCTGTTTATGTACAGGTTGTGTTAATTGATCAGTCACCGATATTGGTCTTCTTGCCTTCTTTCTTATAGAGGTGTCACTTATTGGCGATGAACTTCTCTTCTTGTCTTCATCGTCAGAATCAAGATTTATAAGTTCTGGCACATCACTTGTCACTTCTGTGGACTCTTCCAATTTATCATCTTTAGATAACATCACTAACAAATCACTTCTATATTTTTTGAAAAAAATGATAATCTCTTCCAAGATCAAATTCCTCCTCAATTTACTTTCAATCTGTTCTTCATTACACAAGGGGCACTTCCCTATAGTGGCAATTGTCGATCTTATACATAATGAACAAAAACAATGACCACAACCAGTGAGCACAGGGGAAGTCATAAACTCTTTACATATGTGACATCGTATCATGGAATCAAATTGGTATAAAGGTGGTAATTTGGTGTTTAACCAATCTGAGGGGTCCAATACTGAACTTAAGTTATCCATATTGCCGTAATACTGTGATAACCCTGATGTATCTCAATATTATTAAAGCAATTTTTTATTTAAGTGAAGAGAAAAACTTACGCGCGTCTTTAATGTGAAGATCAGAGAGAGTTACTTATACATAGGTATCATTACTAGATCATAACAAGATCTGTAGTTTTGGTTCAAAATTAGTAGTGAGATAATCTATACTGCTTAAACTTGTGTATGGATGACCAGTCAATCAAATATAGGTTTAAGCAAGTCATGATTAAAGAAACTCAACTCTTAGATCTTCCGCAATATAGAATAACCCCCGATCTTATCAATTATGGATGACTTAAACCACTCAAGACTATCAGATCACACTCAACTACTCGTCTACCTACTGATCTGATAAATCAATCACAAATAATCCATAATTCAAATTAACCGGTTTTGTGTCACATTACAATTTCCTCTTTCGTAAAAGCACATATTTTTCTCTGATAGGGGTTTCTATACACATAGATCTGATATTTAGTTAGAGCCGTTGGAGATGGGTTTGTTGACATGTTTGATTGGGTGATTACCGATTTACCGAGTCCGTTACATATATTGTATATAGTAAATAGTATGATATAAATGTACCGAATAATTAATATATATCCAATATAATTGAATATCTATCATCATCTAATAATACTAACCCCACAAATACCCCTGACAGTATATCATATCCATCATCATCTATATAATCGACCACCCAGGGTACAACTCAACCGCTTTAGTATAAATTCCCCCAAGAAATACTATAAAAAAAGATCCCCTTTTTTTCAAAATCGTAAAAATAAATCCATTGTTATGATCTGTACAATTGATCTGTAATGACTAAGATTAAATCTCTCATTGCAGAGCATCTGTACCTTAAATTTGACAGATCTTCCAAGACCCTGAACGATATAAAAACCCCAATGAATCCACAATCAATTTGTAAATCACTTTAATTTAATTAATTAATCTAATTTAATTCAAATCATGTTCAAATCTGATTCTTCCTCTGATACTCCAATGACTGACCTCTCTTTCTACTCAGACTTGTTCGACGACGAATTCGATCTCAACAGGTTCGTCAATATGGATAATCTCGATGCAGATTATGGATCAGCTACTGTGTTCGATGATGAACCCCTTGTCCAAGTTCAGGATACTGCTGTCTTCAAAGACTGTGGATCGAGTGAAGAGACTATTGTGGTGTCGCCAGGGTCAGATCATCTCTTCGAGCCTAATTATCAATTCAATCCTAACTCCAGTTACTCAAGTATCGAGAGTTTCCAAATTGATAATGAGGTGCATAGTGTTCCCCCAGAGGAGACGATCTTGATGGAAGCACTCACCGGTTTTTTCAATGAGCCCGAGGAGTCCAATTACATCTTGCAGCAAGTGGCTACCGAGGTGTCCAAAGATGAGATCCCTCGTTCGTATCAGGAAGACGAACATGATCTGCTTATTGAATCATTAGATCAAGTTATCTTCGGATACGATGATACTCCAGCTGTGACAAAGAGATCATTCACTGAAGAGCCACACACCGAAATCGGGCCACTGGTGAAGAGACTGAAGATACCACATACCCCACGGGTGAAGGAAACACTTTTACAAAATTTACCTGGTTTACAATCTGTACGTGTTGCCAATAACTATAACGAATACACCGCATTCCCTGACACCGACATATACTCCTACGAACCAGCCAAGAGGGCTCGTGCTAACGGGTACGAACCCACTGTGATCAGAAGAGAATTGCACACCACTGGAGCGAAGAATTTCGGGTTATGTCCGTACTGTCCAGACTTGAAATTCTTATCACTTAACTCATCTGCGTACGTGCATCATTTGACTATATGTCATGGCGTGTTCTCTGATGGGTCATTGGTGAAGGAGCCCACTGCGTGTGTCGAGGAAGTGTTGACTAATAGTGGGAAGAAAGAGCAATTGGAGTTCTTCCATTGTCCCTACGAGTGTGAATTGGGGAAGATTAGAATGATTAAATTTAAAGAGAGTAAAGTGGGCGGTTCAAGGTATAAAGTTTATTTAAGACATGTTAAAGATTGTCATAATTGTGGTAAACGTGATAGACAACAAAAGAGACTGTGTTAATGTATTGTACTGTTGTATTCTATTGTATTATTTATAAGTTGGTTGATATGTATCTCAAACCATACTTCTATATATTGTAACATTATATCATGAACATGTACTGTAGATTGTATAAGTAAGTGCCAAATGAGTAATGATTCAGTAATCAACTAAACAAGCCATCCATGGCTGTGTAATATATATATCAGTGGGTAAATCACTAAGCCTTGGTGTTTGTAAACTAATTTATTGGCTCTGGCACAAGACTGTCTCATAAGATAATCCGAATCCTATTGTCTTAAGAACGCACATAGCGTTATCTAACAATAGCCCTATGGTTATCGTAGGCCTATATATATCTATATTTATACACCTATACAGTATTATATCGATATCGATATCGATATCTATATTTCTATCTCTATATAGATATAGATATACCACAGAGGCAGTACGGTAGCTAAGCATTAGACCTTAGCTCCTCATACCGGAACTCGGGAGCACAGACTCATTTGAACGAGCGAGCGCGAAAACGAAATTTTTAATTCTGCTCCCTCTCTTATAATAATACTGCCAGGCAAGTTATTAATTCTCTCACTGGGGTTGAGTCCCATATTAGACAGATAGATACAATGACTAGTCCCAGAGTGATATTGGCCCAGACACTGCGACTTGTGGGGTTCCTACTACTCCGAATTTATTATACAGTCTGTAATGAGAGGAATGTGTTCACATTACTGTTAAATTTTTGTGCAAATTTTAGTTTGATTTTCATATGGTTGATGATTTTTAAGAATGCTAGTATTATACCCAACGAGATACGTCCACCCATCCATGTGAAACTACTCCCGGGATTGGAATGCTTCATCTATGACGTGTCTTCCGTCAATGGATGGCTCTCAATGGCGTTAATATCAGCTTTAAGTTATTTAATGTATGAATTTTTTTATAGAGCTAGAAATGTCATTATCGATACGGAAAAGCTGGGATTGGAAGAATACAACTTGGATTTAATTTCATCTTCATCATCGGAACTGACCCCTTCTAGGAAATCACAACAGGAAGATGACTATGTATCTTACACTTCACAATCATCACAAGTGCCATTGACAGCGAATACAAAGATTCATTATAGAAGACTAGCACCCCCTTCATTGTTACTGATATCGTGGTTTATATTAAATTTCGAGCATTATATAAGCACATATCAGACAACGACGTTAGACTTACTAGCATGGTTCTCGTACGTTCTCTGCCATTTCTGTGCTCCATTATTCACCCTGATATGGCTATACATTTTCCATCTGCAAGGTGCAGTTAAATGGTTCGCCTTATGTCTCGGTATACAAAACATATCTGGTGTCATCACACACTTGTTATTCCCCAATGCCGCTCCATGGTTCTTACACTTGTATGGACCAGATGAAGTACCTAATTACAACATGCTAGGTTACGCTGCTGGTTTAGTTAGAGTCGATGTCGCATTGGGTACTCATTTAAATTCAAGTGGATTTCATAAATCTCCTATAGTATTTGGAGCGTTCCCGTCATTACACTCAGCGATGGCAGTATTGTGTTTTTATCATTTATGTTACTATGCACGTTGGAATTTAGCCCCTTGCATTGGTGGTGTCTTTGTGTTGGTGCAATGGTGGACTACGATGTATTTAGATCATCATTGGAGAATTGACTTGTTAGGTGGGATGTTGTATGCATTTTGTTATTTCACTATATTACAAAAAAGGTTACTGAAAATTGAAAATGATTTCAAAAATGCAAGATTACTGGGTAATTACCTGAAATCATCAACTGTTGGTATGAGATTATTTAAAGATACAAAATTTGAAAATTTTTTTGATCCAATTGTTAATGAATTGAAATGAATTGAAATGAATTAAAATATAAAATATTATAAAATGTTATAAAAGATGAAGAAAATTTACTATGCCAATATATAATAAGATATATATATATAATTACAAATAATCAATAAGAATTAAGTATATAAAAACAATAAAACTAATCATCTTGATCATCTTTTATTAATGGTAAATATAAATCATTCCAAGTCTCGCCAGCAAACTTACAATCACTTTCACCTTGATCGACAAAACCGATTCTTGTATAGAATGGGATTAATTTCTTATGAGCGATAATCACAATCTTATCACCTAATTCTTGTTGATTTAATTTCTGTATATAATCTTTTAAAATTAATGTACCTAAACCGAGTGTCTTATAATTTGAATGTATAATTAATGAATGTATTCCAATGATGGAGCTTTCTTCAACGTGTCCGATCTCCTTATTACCTTCAACCGATTCGTCAACCACATAGGGTTTAATCAATTTTGGCACTGCCATTGACCTCTCAGTGATCTTGTCATCACTGATCTTAGTGGCAATTATCTGTCCGATTAATTTTTCACCAATGAAACGTGAGTTATGGTAATAATCATTATCACCTTCGTCTTTAGACTTATCCATCTCGAAATTTCTTATAAATAACCCAGAACAAAGTTCTGGACATACAGATAATCTATATTTTAATTTATCTATTGAACAACGTTCATTTGGTGGGAATCCATCTTCTTCTAATAAATTACATTGCTCGGCATCGTATATCGTTAATGGTCTAATATATAAATGTTCAGGTAAAGACATGATATGAATCTAATTGGGAACTACTTGATTAATTATAAAATTAATACTTATTATTATGTTTAATTACAAAATCACTTTTGATGAGAATTTTTAAAAATTTTCGTTGATTAAATATTTATAAATATTATAATTAACACATTGGAATTATCCTTATAAAAATGTCAGAAATTGAATCAACAACAACAAAGATATTACCGTTGGAATTGATAGATAAATGTATCGGATCACAAATATGGGTAATATTATCTGATGATAAAGAATTCACGGGGAAATTAGTCGGATTTGATGATTTTGTTAATATGGTTTTAGAAAATGTTATAGAATTTAATAATGATGGTTCGATTACGAAAAGAGATAAAATGTTATTAAATGGTAATCATATTGCAATGGTATGTATCTTATATTATAATATATTATATGATATTATATTATATCTCATATATTCATTTACTAACACATATTCATTTAGTTAGTTCCAGGTGGTGAAGGACCAAAGAAATAAACTACAACTGTATATTAATAAACAAATCAAATTAGCTAACTAATCAATTATAAATAAATTAATTCGAATGAAATAGAATCACTCAGAATGAATGAATAAATCAATTATCAATTAAGGTATTATAATTTTTTTCTTTTTAAATCATCGTCATCATCATCACTACAACGCCTCTTATCATCCATACTATGTGGTAATTGCCAAATTTGTAACAAGACATCTTTATATTGAGGATAATTCAATAACAAATTTGAATCAATTTCCACATGGGTATTTTGTACTTGCACAAAACTGCTCGTAATATTACTCTTTGGGTTAAGACAAAGTAATAAACTCGTCAGTGTCATCACACTCGTGATATCTTCACTACCCTGGTAATTCAATAGGACACTGAGGTGTGGGTAACCCCGTTGGAAACTCTGCACTATCTCATTACATCTCTGTAACCTCGTGATCAATGGCTTATCGGTGATGAACAGGTCTGTCATAGGTATCACCTGCTGAACTCTGTTGATCTCTTGTAGGATCAATTTTTGCTTATTTTGAAATTCCACAACAACGTCTAACTCATTCCCTGTAAAACTATCAATATTGAAATTTTCATCAATGATAAACATTAATATTGAATTTGTATTTAAATTATTGTAACTCTTTATACTCTTCAATACGCATTCCACACCTTCACAACAATTAATTATCATCCTTATATCTAATTCTTGTAATTTAGTTAATGAACTAGGTAACCGCCCAAAATATACATGATTATAAATCTCCAGTATACAAGATGAAGGTCTCGCTATAGTGTTGTTCTGCTGTCCTTGTTGTTGCTGTGGCACTGGCTCTTCAAATGAGTATCCATTGGTGGTGATGTCTGATAATATCAACATCTTATCTTATGTATTCACTTGGACTCCACTCCACCTTTAGTTTTAACCTCAGGGTTTTTCGTAAATTGTGATTGATAACGTGGTTACAGAAAGTAGTGTACAAAGTAACCAAAACAACCTATTTAGGCCACATAGAGATGTCATATTTCAATTTCATTTACTTGTTTGCTACACCATTCATATACAATTACACATCATAAAATGTTCAGATTATTAACTAGATCACCAATTACCACTCACAGATTATCCATCTTACTCAGCTCCACTGCGGGTGCCTATCTCGTCTCATCTCACTCGCCATCATTCCGTAACGATTACGCTGTGCCAACTTTAAATACAAACACCGGTATAAATCAAGTACAAGACTTGAAACCTAAATACGATGGAGCCTTTGGTGGGAAATTAAATTACCAAGAGTTATCAATTGGCTCCTTTGTCGGCTTATTCACCGGTATTATCATCGGGAAATTGAGTCACGTCCTTTGGGCTGTCACGTTCAGCACTTATTTGCTTTTACAATGGTTAAATTCCAGAGGTATTATTAATTTCCAGTTTCATAAGATGTTGCAATTAGGTACTAATACTATAGATGTGCAAAAAATGGTGTTTGAGAGACCTTCATTTAATTGGAGTTTCATATTAGCTTTTGCTATAAGCGCTTGGAATGTATAGATATATATATTTGTTCATTAATTGTATTTAATAGACTCATTATTGCTGTAAGGTTAATTTCCCCACAGAAAGAAAATATTTTGAAATTTTACATCAAATGATATTTCTGTTATAATTATATATTTATAAGATGTTAAGTAGATTAGTTAGTAGTAATGTTAGGAGAGGTCCATTGCAGGCAAGGTATCTGTCTAGTAGATCATTCACTTCCACTGTGAGAAGAACAGGTAAGATATTATGGAGAACAACTTATTTATCATTGATTGCCGGTGGTGGGTACTTGGGTTGGTCCATCTATAACGAGATGAATCCGGGTGAACAGCATCCACAGACTGAATTAACCACTGCAGGAGCCAAGAAGAAGACTCTCGTGATTTTAGGCACTGGGTGGGGCGCTATATCGATGTTGAAACAGTTAGATACGACACTATACAATGTCGTAGTTATATCACCAAGAAATTATTTCTTATTCACCCCGCTATTGCCATCAGTGCCAACAGGCACTATCGAATTGAAAAGTATCGTCGACCCAGTGAGAAGTATCGCCAAGCAGACTCCACTGGAGGTCACGTATTTAGAGGCCGAACTGACGCATGTCGATGTCAAGAAGAGAATTATCACCGTGAGACATTTAGCTGACCCAACGATCCCGGAACTGTCACGGACTATCAACAATGCAAGTCGTATCGAATCCACTGTAGGTTATGACTACTTGGTGGTTTCAGTCGGTGCTCAACCTAACACTTTCGGCACACCTGGTGTCTACGAGAATGCATTCTTCTTAAAAGAGCTGTCAGATGCGATAAAGATAAGAAGTAAATTAATGCAAAATTTAGAACTGGCCCAGTTGTTACCTAAGGGTAGTGAACAACGTAAGAGGTTATTGACATTCACCGTTATAGGCGGTGGCCCCACCGGTGTCGAGTTAGCTGCTGAGGTGAAAGACTATATCGATGACGACTTATCTAAATGGTTCCCAGGGATCGAAAATGAAGTCTCGATACAGTTATTAGAAGCATTGCCTAATATCTTGAATAGCTTCAATAAGAAATTGATCTCGTACTCGGAATTCATATTGGATAAGATCAATATCGATCTTCGCGTTAACACTATGGTGAAAGCTGTGGATCTGGAAAAGATCACGGCGAGTGTCAAAGGTGACAACGGGAAATCCGAAACTGTTGAGTTGCCCTATGGTGTGTTAGTATGGGCCACAGGAAATGGTGTTAGACCATTGGTCAAAGACATCTCATCCCAAATCGATGATCAGAAGAATGCGAGACGTGGCTTATTGGTGAACTCTTTTTTGAAAGTCAATGGCACCACTGACATATTCGCATTGGGCGATTGCACATTCACCAAGGACCCACCCACTGCACAAGTGGCACACCAACAGGGGAACTACTTACTGGAGTTATTTGAGAATTTAGCCAAGATTGAAGATTTAGAATTCCAAATATCTCAATTGATCAATAACACCGAAGAGTCCTCCACGGACTTCAATATGAAATTGGAAAAAAAGTTGAAACGGTGTAAGCAACAGCTATCCCCTTTCAAATACTCTCACATGGGTGCATTACTGTATATCGGTAGTGAAAGGGCCGTCGCAGATTTAGTCTGGGGCGACTGGAGCTCCGTGGCCACTGGCGGCTCTCTCACATTCTTATTCTGGAGAACCGCATACGTGGCAATGACATTGAGTATCCGTAACAAAGTGTTGATATGCCTTGACTGGATCAAAGTGAGCGTCTTTGGCAGAGACTGCTCCAAAGAGTAGTGCGCACAGTGCCAAAGTATTACTAAATTATTTCAAATCATCAATTTTTTGTAAATTGCCTCTTTGTCAGATGAATGAATATTGATGAGTAATCTTGTATATTCATATAAATTCAACTTATATATGAGATAATATATTATATGGGAGTATATTTAATAGAATAGTGAAGATAATACATAAATATGACTTCATATGAAGATAAAGAGTCTGAGTTGGCCCAGCCACAACCAATCACGGCAACCACAGTGGCCGATACTGATGACAGTAATCTCTTCGATAGGATCCCCTTAGTGTCACCAACGATATCTGCGTCGTCGTCTTTCTCCTCGACACCGGCTCCCATACCAATATCGATGTCAGAGCAAGACGAGTTAAATAGGAAACAGTTACCACAATTATTACCACATGTCGAATGTATCGTGAGGGCTAGGATACCAACTACACAAGGTCCTGAAATTTATTTACATCTTTATTCGAATAATATAGATAAGAAAGAACATTTGGCTATAGTATTTGGAGATGACGTATACTCGAAAAGTTTATATAAGCAACGACCAGGTGAATCACAGAATGATCGTATGACAAGAGGTGCTTACGTTGGGAAATTGTACCCTGGTAGACAAGTAGCGGATAGTGATCCGAGAAGTGGTCAAGAATTGAAATTTAACCTGGAAGGGGAATTAATAGTGGATTCAAAACTTATAGACGAAGCCACCTTGGTGAGAATTCATTCGGAATGTTACACTGGTGAGACACTGTGGAGTGCTCGTTGTGATTGTGGTGAACAGTTCGATGAAGCTGGAAGATTGATGGGTAAGAAGGGGAGAGGCTGTATCGTGTATTTAAGACAAGAAGGGCGTGGTATCGGGTTGGGGGAGAAATTGAAAGCTTATAATTTACAAGATCTTGGTGCCGATACAGTGCAACTGAATTTAATGCTTAGGCATCCAGCGGATCTGAGATCTTTCAGCTTGGCCACGGCCATATTATTAGATTTGAATTTGATCAATATTCAGTTATTGACCAACAATCCAGACAAGATTGTCGCTGTGGAAGGTAGAGAGAGGAAAGTGAAAGTTGTTGAGAGAATACCTATGGTACCATTATCGTGGCAACATAAAGAAGGTGGAGTCCATTCAAAGGAAATTGATGGGTACTTGAGAACGAAGATCGAGAGAATGGGACATTTATTACAAAAACCTATAAATATATAAAACTATAGACTTGTGTATACTTGGTTTATCTTTAAAAATAAAATAATGTTAATGATAAAAAAAAATGGTAAATTGTTTCAGAAACACGCTTTTACAATTAAAAGAGGTATTAATTGAGTAAATACTGTATAGAGTCCAATGTATTCAACACGATGAATTCTCTTATTGACAGTAACGATTATAAACAGACCAACTACGATAATGGTCTGGAAGAGGTATTGGAGAATGGGAAATCCCTACAACTGAGTCAACTGTATCAGAGAATTAAAATTACAGATAAACCAATCCCACTTGATATTGTGGCATCACAAAGTGACAAAGTGCCCTCTCAAGTGGTGTTGAATGAGAACGAATTGAGGTATAAGAAATTGAAAGAAGCTAGGGACCGATTGATAAATCAGAAATACGAATTGAAACTGACTCCAGTGATACCATCCCCTGTTAAGAACTATGAGAGCAAGACACACACGGAGGCCGATGTGACAGATAGTGCGATTTTCGAACCTGTTTCAACGAAGATTTTCCCCAGTTTTAAACACAGAGAGGATAGGATACGCTTATTGAAGAGATTAATTTATAAAGCAGAAAGAGATTCTGAAACACCATCCACTGCGCCCTTGAATGAGAAACCTACACTGGTTGCTGACAATGTGGAAGAGACAGGTATGGCACCGGTGAAGCTGGAGCCATTTGGAGATATTGTGCTCCCGCCTCCATCACCTTTGAACCCGAGAATACGGCATCGCAAAAAATTATCAAATGATAAGCAAAATAAAACTGAAAATGATGTATTTCAAGGACTGGATATCGTAGAAGAAGTTAATGTTAAGCTGGAACCTGAAGATCATTTGTTATTGGATGATGCAATAAGTAAATTTCAAACATTGAAAATGAAAGAATTAGAAAATGACCTGTTAGAGCCAATAGAATCTGACGAGAACATATCCCATGAGACAAATGAGAGTAAAGAAGGCATATCGGAATCCTCAAATCAGTTGCAAGAAAAATTTCTCATCATAGACAACCGTATATCTCAATTAGAATTACAAATGGCCCAATATGAATTACAAATGGAGAAGTTGAATTCTCAATTACAACAAAACAGTACCACTCCCCCACAGCGTGGTGTATCTAGTAGATTATTGACTTCTATCGCAGTAACTGCTATCATATTGTCATTCTTTGCCTTATCTTGTGTATTAGCTGATTAGATTTTGTATTATTAGAACTTGTATAATATGTATCATATGTATTAATAATTTGTACTTTACTTTAAATGATTTATTCAATTATTCACCTTTGTCCTCTCAATATAATCCCAGAATTACATGTATTTCTTTATATATATCCATTTATCACCCCCAAGTTGTTCGTGTATAAACCTCAATTAAACAATTTTGTTTTCACCAAAGAGAAAAAAATTCCAAAACAAAACTATAAGAGAAAATACAAACAAAAGGCATCCTTGGTATAATGACACAAGAAGACGAACCAATGTCGGTGTTAGAGCCCGTGGAGATCGACGAGCAGTCCCAAGTGCCTATCACGAGGATACCTGATCTGCCTGTGCCACTGGGAGCGATAAATAACTGGTTAAAAGAAGGACGAAATTTGAAGTTTGAAGTTAACCCTGTTGATAATTCAGGTGTCATATACATATCAGCTAATGAGTCAACTATTGCTAATACGAAACTGTTCCCAGAGGAGAGCAAGTTGTATTCTTTCCAGATCCCTGATTCGATAAATGATGATTCCGATGAGTATAATGAATATTTAGAGAGTACTTTCAAGAATTTTGAAGAATTGATAAAGGATCAAACATTTTGTGATTTTATCGTGAATAAAGTTGATGAAAATAGAATTGGTGTCATATTAGAGGAAGATATCAACGCTAGGAAATTACAAAATCAAGATAATCAATTATTACTTAACTCGACAATAAGTAAATTAATTTCAGATCTTGGACATTTAATAGATACCAAGTTATCATTACTGGAAGCCGATTTAGATGATTTCAAATTGATCCAATTAGAAGAGACAATGAACGTCTTAGGGTTGATAAATACATTATTCTTCGCAACAGTGGACGAATTCTTAGTATTGTTGATAAATTGGGTTAATAGAGCTGATATTCAACCTGATTTAGAATTAACAGAGCTGTGTTTCGCTGCGGAGACACCATTTAGACATAAATTTTTCTGGAATGAGTATGTTATGAAATTGGTGACAAGAGGATTATTTGCTCAAGCCGTGAATGTTATAAATGAATCCAAATATCAAATTCTTGAAACTGAAGATGAAAATGATTTAATATTGATCATTGAAGATTTAATTGTATTATTATCAAATTATGACACAGTACAGTTCAGTCTCGATAACAGGAAATTTGTTCAATGGAAACAAAAATGTTGTGAATTAAGAGATAATTTTATGAATGTAACGATTAACAATAAGGCAAATATTCAAATTAAGAATAATATCTATGAAGTCTTATTAGTGATGACAGGTTTACAATCATCGATAGTGAAAAATTCATCTACATGGTATGAATGCTTATTAGCTAAGTACCTTTTCGAATTACCTTCAGTGTCATTGATAAATAAATACCTTGAATCATCACTTGAAAAATTCCCATTTGACGAATTGGATTCATTGACATGGGAACGTATTTGTATTGATTTAATGCACGGGAATTATTTGAAAGTCGTAAAAGGCTTGGAAGTGTTAGATAAGCCAACATCGACTTATGTATCTGTGCTTTTTGAAGCTAAGGGTTTGTACAACAGTTATGACCAATTACTCCTGAACGATGGTGGTGATGTAAGTGGTCGCACAGAGAGTATATCTGAGCTTTTGTTGAATGACCATGCATTGGAATGTCTCTGTCATCAGAAATTGATCCCTATCGGTGTCGGGATATTGATGAATTTAAACACATCGATAACGAGATCTGTGGTGTCGCAATACTTGCCAAAATATCATTGTAAGACTAATGACGATTTAGAATGGTGTTTGTCGATATGTGCTAAATTGAAATTACAAAGCACGCTGTCTACGATTTTGATAATCAACGGTAATAGATTATTTGAGCAAGGTCAATTATACGAGGCATTGACGTTGTTTAGTAAGAGTGGTAATTTATCAATTTTGCAAGACAAGTGTTGGTTAATTTTCGAAAATAGTTTAATGAGAAGTGAAAAGATCGAGGATGAATTGATAAATAGTTTAATTTTGAACCGGGGTGGTGATTCCGATTTAGAAATGTCTGACTCGTTAAGACAATGTTTATCACCATACGCGATATTGCTCATGTTTTTAAATTTGAAAAAACAAAATCAAACTTCACAACCAGTGACATACTTGCTCAAATTATTATCATTCCCTTATTTGCCCCAAAAATTCTTCCCCTTGTTGATATGTCAATTATTACCATTTTTCAAAGAATTATCACCATCGAAAATCGATATTAACCCAGCTAATGGCAAGATCCTCTCTCAGGACCAATTGATACAAGTGTTAGAGATGATCAATAAATTTGATCAAAATTTCTTGAAACCTTATCAGCAAGCACAGCAATCGACGAAACTCTCCTTGGAGCAACAAACCATCTTCAATGAATTTGAAAATAGTCAAGACTTGTATAAATTGTGTATTTCCGACCAGTACAAGAAGCAAGTCAAGGATAAGCAGTACGACTGGAGGTACCAATTAGAATTGATCAACGACACCGATGCACCTTTGCCGCTGAATATAGGTGAATTGTTACTTTACATAAGACACAAGATCAGTTTACAAATAGGATGGTGTTTCTTAGAAGAAGTATAAAATTTATAATACAATGCTTTAATATATATATTTACACTTGTAAATGAGCTTTTAACAATTGTGCACTCAATGTACCATTTGATGCAATTTGGAAACGTAATTTATCGTCAACGTAGTACTCATTAGTAACAGCTTTATGGAACGCAGGCGTGGTGGGGCACTCATTACTGTTGAAATGTTTAGAGTACGTCATCCTTATCCTCTTGATCTCGGCAATTAAGAGGTCGATAGAGTTCTCTCTAGCGGTGCTTTTAGTCACATCTGTGCTCTTGATGGCGTCGGTGCTGGTGTTTGTGGTGTCGTCTTGGAAGTCAACTTCTTCAAATACTGATTCATTAGCAGCGGTGTTGGCGGTTGGCAGGTCCTCGGACATTGGCAGAGCTTCACTTTCTGCTACAGTTTCTGCAGTCTCTGAAGTCTCTGGTACGGTTTCTGGTTCAGCACTTACCTCAGCACTTGGTTCAACATCACCCTCAGCATCCGGTTCAGCACCGTATATGGTATCATTTCTCACAGTAGATCCGGAAATAGTATGCTCTAATTGATCCTCCTCTTGTCCCAATTCGGATTTTTGTGATTGTCTCTTCAACGATAACGGTTTCAACCATGGACTTGATTTGAATCCAGGAGATTCCGGTACTGGTGTTGACGAGGCACGGATTGGACTTAATGTAGCTGCATTACCGACTGATACCATGACGTTAGGAGTGTCCAAATGAGACAATGGATCAACCGCGGAGGTGAATATACCAGAGGGTAATTTTGGTTGTACTGGGTTTTCCAATTTTAAATTTCTTATATTGATAGATGTAGTTCTTGGATGGATGGTTTTCTTGAACAACAGCGTGGTGGAGTCCAGCGCATGGCCACCGAATGCGGTGACTTCTTTCTTCAATCTGGTCTTGTTAAATGTCGTGGAAGTCGGTGATGGAGGGCTGTCTTTGTATTTATTTAATAATGTCATTGAGTCAAGTGTGAATTTAGGTGATGTGAAATCTTGTTGCCATTCCTTGATGATATCATCGGAATTGACACTAGACAATCCTTGAATTGTGGAGAATTTCTCCAATGCCTTGCCTATCGTGGTGTATACATCTTTAACGGAAATGTCAAAGGACAAGACTAATCTGTTTAAAAACTCGGAAAGGATATCCAATGCTTCAGGTATGATGATTTTAACTTTACCATCGATATCGTAAAAGATTTGCTTTGATATCTCTACCTGATCTTGTTCTTTTTTCAAAGTGACAACTTCCTTCTCGTTAAAATTACTCTTCTTTGTCAGACTCTTTTCTACATTTCTTGAAGCGATTTCGAAGTCCATCTTCTTATGATTTCTCTTCTTTAACATTTTCAATAAGTTTTCAATATAACCTTTCATTTCATTGCATCTGAACCCAACATCAATATCCATTTGATCAAATTTACGATCAACGTCATCGGATACGTTACTTATTACATCTTGGAAATGAGAAATATTCTTGGCATTGTTTTTCTGGTCTTCTGAAGTATCATACTCTTCTTCTTTCATTAATTCACAAATATGAAGTTCTTCTTTAAATAATGATTCAAATAAATTACGATATTTCTTTGTCTCGGATTGAATATAAGTTAAACCTGCAATAGTCGTAGTTAAATCATGTTCCCAAGTGGAAATTGTCTCATCATCGACAAAATTGATCTTCTTACCGATCAATTGATGCGGTGTCCTAGACAATGCCTTCTTAACACCTTTAAAAGACATTGATCCTGTATGTATATATATCCACTCCCTTGTGATTCCTTAACCTGTCATGTTAATTTTTTCTGTTACTCACGTTTGTCCTGATCAGAGGTAGTGTACTCTGTGATCAAACGTCCAATTCAAGACATCGAGCACAGCCCCTGTAATTTGCTCGCTGATTTCGCATCCGCGGGTCGTGCACATACGTCCGAGGATTACATAATAGAGATGCAGGGAATGACAATAAGGAGAAGAGGAATAGGCATAATAGAGGATAATAGTGTAAGGCAGAGAGTAGAAACCCCGAAACAGAGAAGAAAAAAAATTATTATAGATTGTAATCCTTACAGTTGTTGCAAATCGATATTAACCAATTATACATTACATAGCATAATTTTTAAACTATTTGTTAAATGTGCATATACATCCCGAAAAGAAAGAGAACGCTGAAAGGGGAATTTCATATTTTCTTTATTTTCTTCGTATTAATCATCATACTTTGCTTTCATTTTATGCCGATTTTTACTTGCTAAAATCAGGCTAAGTCCGCTCTTTAAGACAAATTAATGTTCAGCTGTGTCCTCATAGATCTCCACTTTACAAAGGTTTTGGCGGAGACTGTTTCCACTGCTGCAATTTAATTGAAGCAGCAAGCATGCGTTCTAGAACTCTTGCTTCAAAATTAAATAATTCTTTATCTGTGTGTTTGTTTTTTTTTCTCTTTAACAAATTTTTTTTTAATGACTAGCGATGAGCCGTTTGAAATGAGCTTTGTACAGAAAAATCTTGTCTAAATCACTGTTTCATGACTGTGGGCAAATACATGTAATTGAAAATTTCTCATTTAGAGACTTATATTTTTAATACTACACTACAGAGTTGATCCTAAGGATCCAGGAAAGTTGATCTGGTTGCTTCATTAAAGGATCTTGATCAACTTTTTAAAGAGATTCTCCTGCTTTAATAATATACATATAAATAAAACCTTAACCGGTGATTTTTTATGTACTCAAAAAAATGTGTTGCATCTTTTATGTAAATAGGTTAAAATTTTTAATATGACCTCTCTTTTAGCCTCAATTATAAATTTAATTCAATTAATCTCGGTTTCATGGTACATTACTGTGGTTTAATTTTCATTTAATCAAGAATTTTTTTTTCATATGGTAAGGGGAAGCGAAGTTAAGATTTGCTTTTTAAAATCTACGAGGTAGTTTTGAAAACTTTTTGTAAAATATAAAATTTTATAACGTGAAAATTGATCATTAATTAACTAAAAGTTTAAATATTAAGAAATAAATTCGTTACTTATATATAAACATCTCATTTCATCTGATTTTGTTAAAATATGATCTCTTAACCATATTGAAGCTTCAAATTTCATACCACAACTGCAAGTACCAATATGACCTAATTTATCTTTTAAATTCAGTAATTTCTTAATATCTGGATCATCAAATTTGAAATGAGAGTTCAAAAGATGTTTCTTAAAGTCGTATGGTCTATTAAATTGCCCCGTTTTATGACGACAATATTCATGTGGGAAAATACAACGAAATCTTGATACTAGATCATGAGTTCTTAAATGTCTTGAAATATCCCTTCTTATAACCTTTTCACAGATATGACATTTACGTGGTACAGATGAATTTTTCTTACTTTGCCTTTGTAAATTTCTTGAACGTGAATTTTCATGTGTTATAGAAGGGATACAACTTATTGAAGCTCTTCTATCAAACAGTTCACCCCTTATGTCTTTAGTGGAATTAGTTACCGGTGACGAAGAGCATGAATTGATCATTTGACTTTGTTCAAGAAATGATGAATTGGCTACTTGTAATGGTAACTCCCTGCTATTTTTGTAATCTGATTGATTACTACTAATAGAACCCACTTGTTCTTCATCCTTTTGTGGTTGAAATGCTTGAATTGGCAACATATGTTCAATTGATTGTTTATTATTAACATCAAAATTTTGTCTAAATGAATTAAATTTTTTGGAATCTAATGATTGTAATAAATTAATATCAAATTCATTATTTTCTTCTGTTTCTGGTATCGAACCATTTTCATTCATCATTATATCACCCATTGGCGCATTAAAACCAGATATTGGTAGAAGCATATTTTGTTTCAGTAAAAGTTGATTATAAAGATAAATATCTTGATTTTCCAAATTCATATTCAATTGTGAAAGTAAATTAGGATTACTAAGTATAGAATATAATAAATTTGGTGTAAAATTATTAAAATTTTGAGTATTTTGATTAGGTAATGTATAATTACCTGATGATAATAGTCTTTGAAGTTCAAATATTAAATTATTTTGAACTTGGTGTTGTTGTTGAGAATTCCAATTTGATATCAGATATTGTTGTTGCTGTTGTGGTTGTGGTTGTAGTTGAGGTTGTGGGTGTTGGGAATAGTACATATCACTATTTGAGATATTTGTTTCACTACCGGCCAGCGTGTAAATGAATTTATGAATATCCATCTTTTAAAGTTTTTTATATATATATTATAAGAAAAAGCGAAAGGATAAATAATTTTAAAAACTTATTAACATTAATGAATACTTTTTTCAATTTAATAGAATGATCAAACTTTTTATTAAATTCTAAAGAGAAAAGAAAAACCGATAATTGATCTTCTTTTTATATCAATGGCAATCGACAAAACGGCAAGGTCAATTATCAAGTTAGATACACAGACATACATCCGTAAACGCACATCCCGTATAACAACCTGAGTTTACTTTTCTTTGCTTTTGCTAATCCCAAAAGGGTTAAAACAGATTGTTATTACAATTATTTATTATGGCAAGCTGTCAGAATTTCATTAGAACAACTTGATTTTGTCCCAAAAGAAAACTATGCTGGTAATAATAATAAGGCTAAATCAAGTTTTTTAAAAAATGAATTTTAATTTCCCTCGCAAATTAGGTATAATGTAGGAATAAAAAAAAGTTGCCAAGAGAACAATTAAAATGCCATATGGTTTTAGTTCAATCAAGAAGGGAAGTCCTATTATCATCTCTTGTGCATTGCTCATTAACTGTATTAGAAAGTGTCTTGATTAAAGAAAATTTTAGTTTTCAGATTTTAATTTTTATTGATCCCAGAGAGAAATCATATAAAGTTTTGGTATATGCACACGCAGACTCGCTTAAACAAACAGAAAAGAAAGAACAAAGAAAAAGTTGTTTGTGTTTTCGTTCTATTTGTATTCTGAATATGCAGAGATATTTACAAGGGGCGACTGGGTTTTTTAGTAACTATTTTTTCATAGTTTTTTTGAAATCTTTGAAATTCCAGAAGCAATTCCAACGCCTGAACAAAGCATTCCAGAAGATCTCCTTCAAATTAATTAAAGGACAAGGTTTCTATCGATCTCACGGTTACCGTTGGTCAATTCCCAAATTTGAAAGGGAAAAAAAACTTCATTTATCCAATTTACAATGTCTTTACAAACAATCAGATATTGTGCTGCTCTTTTCCATATCGATCGAAATCATATATATCTTGAGGAAAATGTACACCATACTATTACTGATAAATAATATTGCTACAGATTTAAATCAAATCAGGATGAAGCAAGCGGACATATTAGCACTTTCACTTATATTTAGTCGTTGAACAGGTTTTGCTTCTAATACCGATATGAAGATTGCGTTGTATTATGTAATGGAGGAGAGGTCTAAGCTAAAATTGCAAAGGAAAAAATTAATTTTTTTTACACACATACACATACATAAATTGCAATTGCGTTATGATGAAGTAGTTGTAACAAGGGGAGGAGGTTTTTGTAAAGATGGAGGGGAATAGATGCGAAAACCTTCGAGAAATTCTGTTGCATAAGTATGTTTATTACTAATTAACCCGCTTAAATCGATAAACAATAGCGATTTCAGTCTTCCAGAAGCGCTTATTTTATGCCAGGTATCAATAGAAATGTTGCATGCTTAAAGCCAAGACATTGGTATTTATTCTGAATCTTTCTATAGTTACAATGATGAAGTATTTAAGACATTAAAAAATATGTTTTATGGATAATGTGAGTAACTAATAACAACAGCGGAGTTCAGCTTTCTTCGATATTTAAATAAATTTGCAATTAAAAAAACCAAGAAAATAGGCTTTCTATCTTTGTCCGCTAATATCAAATTATATCGTATTTAGTACTTCCTCGGATGGATATTATTACTCCTTATGTGGATAAATTATCTTGTAGATCTTCTTTATCTACGATATGAGGATAATATCGTCATTAAAATTTTGGTTAATTGATTTTAAAATATAGCTAATGCAATATTGCAGGGATATTCAAGGGAAGAAAAAAATTTGTGAGAGATGCACGTACTGATTCATATCTATATTCTAGATATTCTAGAAAAGGTAGTAATAACAAAGATTCCCAACAAATGGAGATATAGATCACCAATTTTAGATTCGCATTTGCTAAGATGTTGTTATGGTTATATGGTGTATTTCTACAACAATGACATATGGGGATGAAAGATCAGAGCAAATTATGATTCGTGGTGATGTCAGTAGAGCAATATTACATCGGATTCCAACAATATTCATATGCTATTGTCAATTAATGCAAATAGCGCAACCAGTAACTAAAAGGGAAAGTAATTACCCTGCTTAAATTTTCACTTTTCACTTTTATCTTTTTTCTCTTTGTGTAAAATTTTGGTAAATGTTGCTAACTGGGGTCGAAGTACGGGAATATGAGGGTTTAAAGAGCGGTTAGATTCATTACATTTTACATTGTATTAGATAGATCGGAACTCTTATAATGAAAGCCTATATGATCTTGAAAGAATTGAGTTCATAAACAGCCTATTGTTGAGGCAGTTCTTACATCAATGTGACAATAGTGTTTAAAATAATAATTATTTGAGATCAACGGATACACCCCAAGTAAGATAATTATATATAATAGAAAAAATATCTTTGGGGATTAAATCAAGTATTGGTGATCTTTTCACCCGTTTAATGTTTTTAGATTATTTAATTACACACATGTCATTGTTGGAGTTAAAAAAAAAGAAAAAAAAAAGTGATTGACGAAATCGGTAAAAACTTGTCGCATGATTTTGGCTTTTTAATAATTATTTAAATTTTATTTAGAATGCTAATTACCGCTTGATAATGAATTCTTATCAATAGATGAAAGGCGTTATCAAATATCTTTTCAATATCTAGATCCGAGGACAGATAGTATCAAAGCGCGGAATTTGTATATTGATAATTTAGTGGACTAGCTTTTTGAAGTCCTGATCCTGAAAAATTGCAGCAAACTTGTTCTTGTCTTTGTTCAATTCTTGTACTAATTACGTCTGCGCAGACATAAATAGATAATAATAGTGGATTTAATTGAATTTTTCTTGTTCTAAAAATTCAATGAAGATCTACAAAACGTAGGATGTCTTATGCCTAAACAACTTGTCTTAAATCGCCTTGAATGAGCCTCGACTCGAGTTAAAGATCTGAAATTTTCAGTATATACAATTCAATATTCAATTCAATTGAAGGTACAAAAGCAAAAGAAAAAAATGAATGAGTATCTCAAGTGGGGAATCAGCATTATCTTATTATGAGGAGTTAACCGTTTTGCAAATCATTCTCCGCAATTGGTGATCAAAATAGTGTCAGAGCAATTACAGCGTCATTGGCATGATAATTTAAACAATTCTCTCGTTTAATTGTAAGTAAATTTATAATTTTTAAAAACAGCTTCTCAGGCACAATACATTTTTTCTTAAAAAAATTTTCTTTTGCTTAGCGCTTTGCTTTTTGGGCTTAGTAAGTAATATTTTTTTTTTAATCATTTAGAAAAGGAAAAACACTATGTCTCAAAAACAATAATTAGAAAAATAAGAAACGAAAAAAGATCACTAAAAATATATAAATCCTATTTGTTTCAAGAACGGTAATTGTTTGCTTTATTGAGGTTACTTTTTGAAATTGAGTTTGCTAATTAAAAATTGATTTGAAATTGGTAAAGCACCCTCTCACTTTCCTGTCAACTTTATTATGGCAAGAGATATGTAAGATATCCAAGTAAGACTCCATTATGTGCAATTCAAACTCAAAGTACGGTGATAAGCACTACATTAATGAAAACCCATAATACATACATATTGACTGATCAAAGGTGTTTAAAAAAATGATTCAAATTACTAAAAATGCAAGGGCTGTACTGGATGCATACGTTACTGTTTCTCGAAAATAATTTAAATACAGGTAACCATAGTTTCTAATTAGCGATCACAAAGGCAATATATGACGAAAGCCGATATCACTAGTGTGTTCATCTGTTACTCACATAAACATACATTGTTATAATTGAAGTAAAGTTGAGTAATATAAATGATGTAATTTTATTCAATAATATTCCATCAAATTTCAATATACATTACAGTAATTAATAACGTCCCTCACTTTAAATAACGGCCCAGTAAATTGAGTATCGGACATAACTCAATTCATTCTTAAATTCAATTCGGATTTTACCATATGTGCTCCTTAATACAATACTTGTTCTAGTTACTTACTTCGTCTGTGCAACAAAGGGTAAATCCCCAATTGTATTTAATTTTTTCCTTCTTAATGGAACGTTTTTTAAAAAAAATTTGAGAGAAAATGTGTAATGTAATGCGCTGCAATATGCGGTGCAATGCAATTATTGTTAAGTGATTCAACTTCGGTAACAACTTTTCCATTGGTGGGAACTACATTCTATCTGAGGCTCAATTGGCAGTTCCATACTGAGACATATGTCAGAAACGGGTGATGATTCCGATTCTCATATACAGCGGGATTAATTGATAAAACAATAAATTGATTAACGGTACTGAGGAAAAACTTTAAGCGGACTATGTAATATGTTAAATGATTATTTTGTTATGCAATATACATGTTGGATGTGCAGATACTAATACGAAGGGATATATGAAAAAATTTAATTAAAAATTAAATTAACAATTTATTCAACTATATACTCTATGATGAATTTTTATCTGAATTATTCAAATCATTAAATAGTAGATTTTTTTGTAACGAATTTTCTGTTAATAAATATGGACAACGTTTACTTTGATCATTTGTTAAGATATGATATTTTAACCAGTAATTAGCGTCGGATTTTAATCCACAACTACATGTACCAACATGATCTAATTTACTTGTTAAATTTGGACATTTTTTAACACTTGGATCATCATATTTGAAATGATAATTCAATAGATGTTTCTTGAAATCGTATGGTCTATGGAATTGACCACTTCTATGACGACAATAAACGTGTGGGAAGGGACATCCAAACCTCGCAACAGGGTTGTGTGTTCTTAAATGTCTAGTCATATCTCTTGATATCGATTTATGACAAATCCCACAAAATGCTTTACAAAAATTTCTCTTTTTCTGTGATGTTTGATTAGTCTTTGGCAGTTGAGGTGTCGAGCTAGTGGACTCTGTGATATCATCTAATTTAATTGACTCTGTCTCCTCGGTCTTGATCTGCTTATATAGAACTGTTTTAACGTTTGGGTGAAGCATATAATTTGACTCGAATTCCAGACAACTTGGTACCAATGGAGACTCAATGATTTTTTCAGATGATGGTTGGAATGCCGCGATGGGTAATGAGGACAATGCACCAGGTATTATCAGCAAGTTATCCCATTGTGAAGAGTTAGCGACTGTCAGAGAGTCTGGCAATAATGAAGACGACGATGACCTGGAAGAAAAACTCGAATTGGATATTTCATCTTGGAATTGATTTAATTGATTCAATGCAGAGTCACAAGCAGCAGCAGCGGTATCCGAGTTCCAATTTATTGACATATTGAAATTTTCTGTTATTGGGTTAAGTGAAGCATTTAAATTTGTTAATACATTGGAGAGACTTGCATTTAATTCAATTAATTTTGAAATCATCTCTTGTTGAACCCCTATAGTATTATTATCACTCATCTTTAAATATAATGTTTTTCTAAAAAACTTTTATTATTATAATTATTATTATATATAGAGAGGAATTGAGTTTAAAAAATCAATTCAATTGGGAACATCTTTATAGTTTTATATACAATTGATCAGTTTTAAGAAATACTAAAAAAAGAAAATTCTTCAACGTTTGAATAGAAAAGCCTAATAAGGTGATCAGAATTATTATATAAAATTTCTTTAAACTCGTTTTGCATTAAATGCAAATGCAATAAGACCGAAAAGTAAATGAGACAATCCAAATATTTAGATTGATAATTTAAATATTTCTTTTCAAAGTTTTTTTTTTATTTTTAAAACTAAACATGAAAATACATATTCATAAATTTTACATACATATATGCATACATAAGAGCGAGAAATGGATAATCTTTCAACACAAGACAATAAAAGTATTAAAGGCAATTCTCTTTTAGATCCAAAAGATCAGTAAAGGACCTAACAACGCGTATAATTTGTTAATTAACAAGAAAAATGGCCTGGTCCATTTAAAGTTCTTCTGCATAATTACCCAGAATTTGAATTTAGCCTAACTTCTTTGCTTAAATTTTAAAATTGAATTTGTATATCATATTCTGGAACAAATTGCTAAGATTTATATATTTTTGCAAATTTATAGGAGGGCGTTTAGTAGTGTACAAAGATGAGAAAGTTTTTTTTTTCATAATTTACAGAGCTTTTACATGACAACAAAACATTCACCCCCAGTTTTATGTAATTGAAATCAATTAAATTTTTATAATTGCGATGATCATATAGGGGCAGTGTTATTTGGGCCAATGGGTATTGTAACCAATTGCAGTACCTTAAAGATCCCAAGTGGTCCTCCACCATTCTACTATCTGCAAATTATGTAATGAAAAACCGCTACTTAATAATTATTTTTAATGTAAATTTCTATTCCTTTTGGTTAACGACCAGATTTTCCTAATTAGGAACAAGCCTTATTTATAAAGCAAAGTAAAGATTTTTTGATATTGTATGGTACTAAAAGTTTTTCTTGCTTATTTACATACACTTTCTATCGTGCTTCAAATTACCTGTCAATTAAGATTGTTGATATCCTCTTTAGTAATTGATATGATATCTTGAAACTGATTTCAATTTTATGAGAAACCTTAAATATCTTTATTAAAATCTGCAAGATACGGAGTTGCCAACTTCCCGATAGTCAATTTGATCTAGACATTTGCAATTGCGATATCGATATGCAATCCAGCGTTTATCTGAGACTTACATTAGAAATCAGGTAAATTTTTTGTAAAAAAAAAAAAAGATTATACTTATACACCATCTTTATGCTTTGAAAAATAAATTACCGGATATACTGTGAGTAAATTGATTGAAATTATAGTAAAAATAACTCTCGTTTCTTCAATAAGCTGGTGAATTCTCTAATTTGGTCTCAATTGATGTAAATATCAAGGGATGTAAGGAAATTTTTTTTTCACCAAAATAACTTCTATTAAATAATTCAAATTGCACACGATTGAGAAACCACAAATTCTGTGGTGGCAAAGCGGATTATTAACTTTTTTCGTTAAAAAATGATCTGCAATATATATTTAATGATATTGATATTTAAATTATTTTTATGCAATTATCGTGTATTTAGATAACATTATGCCAGACCAAATGAAATTTTCTATAGAAAAATTCTTGAATCATTAGTTAACAATTCACATATCCAATTAGTGGGAATTATATTCGGTTATTGGTCACTGCGTGATCGTATCTGCTCAAATCAGATCAATTGTCAACAACAATCAATGGAAAAAATAATCTAAAATAACTTAAATATTAATAAACTACAATTTTGTATTCGTAATAATTTAGTCAGTAAAAAGAAAAAGAACTTCTGGGCGTTTAATCACTGGATTTGAAATATCCGCTTAAAATTCAAATATGAAAATTCTTGTATTGAATTTGTGAATATATGTTATATTTGTTGATGACTTAATCAATTTATAATAACTAATAACTCCTATGAGATCTCGATAAGATCTGACCGGTGATGAGATCTCAATTGATGCTTGATGAGTTCAAAATTGATGTGATAACAGTGGCATCATCGTATGTGCATGTGGTGTGAATTTTGAGTCAATTCAATGGGATTTAATGTTGTTGAGTTTCTATCAATTCTAGGGGTTTAGATCTTACCTGTTTACCGGATATTGAAATACCGATTCGTAGCGGATTCACGGAGTTATTCACGGAGTTATTCAATTTCAAAATCCACACACCAGTCATGATTCTCATCAACATCAAATCATATGAATTGAAGATAAAAGAAATCATTAATGTCCTGGTCGATATTAAGATAATCATTGGGGGATAAACCAAAATATAAACCTCCACACTTTATCTAAATTGACTAAAGAAGATTGGGTATTCTCAAAGAATCTAGATTAAGAAAAATTGTCTCAAGAGATATAAGACATGTTAGAGTTTCCCGAATGGAACAAGAGAGATACCATATAGCAATTATCAAAACACAAATGAAAATACATTAACAAGCATAAAAAGAAAAAAAAAAGAAAAAGCTAGCTTAAAATGTGAGATGCAAATTGAGCAAAAATATGACAAGTAGTCTTACTTAAATGAGTTAAGCTGAATGTGAAAAATATAACCGAGAATGATTTAAAAGAATCAGCAGAGAAAGAAAAGATAAACAACAAGAGGAATAAGTATTATGTCAGGAGTGAGAAGCTTAGACTTGGGAGGTGATTAATTTCTATAATAAGAATTTTCCAAAGATCGAGAATTTCAATTCTCAGAAGTTGTTGTTTATTTCCTCGGCTTGTATAAGATGTAAGTTGTATTATAATACCCAATCATAATCATAATTAAGATAATATTTAATTTGTTATTACCTTGATACCCCTAAAAAAAAGTAATTGATAATAAAATAATTTTATTTTCAATTGCTTGCAGATGGTATAGGAATCTGATAATTGGGGTAAACTAGCAAACTGGACATAAGTTTAACTCTAATTACATTCATATATAATTATAAATATGATCAGTTTTTTATCAATTAGAGATAGCAATCCAGGATAGATAAATTGCGTGTGTTAAAATAATAATTATAATAATAACATTGTTGATAGACGCATTAGCTACACACAACGGAAAATAAATTATTGTACAACAGTAGTGTACACAATACTCAATAATGATGTTTTGTTAACGCAATTGACAATTCACATTGATCATTTCATACAAGACAAAGGACAAACCCTTAAGTAATCAACACATCATAGATATCCATTGATAGATTCATATAATCATACCGATGTCATCATTTATAGTAGAACTCTGGGAATCTGTATTCACACCGGGCACCACGCCAGCGTTGATAAAGGCCACACACGGATCGTTCTTCTTGTTAATACTATCGTTAATTGCCCTTATATACATTTCGAGATCAATTCATTTTGTTAATTTGTTAATCATCGCTTTGTTATTATGGGGTACAGTGATATGGTTTATTGCTGAATTAGATAAAGAGAAATTGAAGTCAAATGATCAATTAGCTAATGAAAGTGAACTGACTCAAAATGTAAAGGAGACAAAGAAAACTAGGTAGTGTATAGCATCTTGTTAATATTTGTAATTATAGTCTGTATGTTTTTACCCAATGCAGTAATACTGGGGCTGTCCCCGTTGTAGGTGTTTATTTTCTTAATAATTTGGAAATTGTACCATGGGAAATCTCTTATCGTGATGTATAAGATATAATAATTATAAATGAGTGGGAAATTTCAACCTAAAGTGCCAGTAGAATTGGCACCTCCTAAATATGACCCTATCACGGTGGAAGAATTGTCTCAATGTGATGGTATGTATTATGTATTGATATACTCCTAGTTAACAATATAGCTAACTCACACAATAGGAGAACAATCTTCAAAGATGTATATAGCTATCAAGGGAGTAGTATTCGACGTCACTAATAACACTAAAGCTTACGGAGTGGGAGCAGGGTACCATGTGTTAGTCGGCAGAGACGCCTCGAAGGCATTGGGTAAATCGAGTTTGAAACCTGAAGATACAGATCTTAGCGTATCGTACGATTATAGTACTTTGAACGACAAACAATTAAAAGTGTTAGATGATTGGTTCACTTTCTTCAGTAATAGGTGAGTTTATATTATATACTATTGAATTAATAATTTACTAACAATGTCATATATATCAGATATAATATAGTTGGTAAGGTATCAAATTTACCTCAAATTAATGGTCAATAGTGTCAATTATGCATATTAATCATTATAATATCGATGAACTATATATGTTATTAATGCATTTTTATTATTTATTATTAAATTATTACAATTACATATTTATATAATAATATCGCGTAAATCACGTTAATTAAAATTATGTAAATTGTCAATTAACATTATCCATCACTTAAATGCATAACGAGGGAAAAAAATTTTCTAATGCATCAGAGATGAAATTCACACGTAATTTGTATACTGAATATTCTACTTACCTGGTCTTTATTATGGAAATCTAATAGAAAAATATCGTATTCGCTTGTAATTGTTATTAACAAACCAAATAAAGCAAAATAAAGCAAAGTTTAATAAAACAACGCTCCCACTCTCTTTAAATTAACAAAGAAACTCATCGCTTAAAATTTGATTTGATTTTCCTTCACACGAAACCACCGAGTCTCACAATTAAATTTTTTTTTTCCCTTCCCTTGTGCTTTGTTTACAAGTATATGTGTTTGTACTATACTTGTTTGAACCTCGGATTTCAGTCAATTTAATTAAACCAAAAGATGGATGCTGGAATGGGTGCCTACAAGATGAAGAGGCCCGGCCAGATCGGCAGGCCCTTGGGGATGCCTGAGAGTAACCGAAGTCAGATGCTTGATGCCATGGGTACGATCGATGTTTCAGCCGAGACTCCAATAAATGATAGCCGTAGTCCAGATTTTCAGCAGTTTCAGGGTCCTCCATATATGAACCAGCAACTGCAATACCCTGTATACCAGCAGGGGATGCCGCAGCAGTTGCCACAACCAGTTTCTCCCAATTTAAATATGCCACCGATGAGCCGACCTTATCTGTCAAGTACACAGTTGCCATTGTACAATAATGGGAATTATTCTCAACAAATGTATCAACAGGGGCCTATACCGCCTAAGAAACCGTATGCCGCGTCCACTACGAGTCGTAGCGGTCCCACACTGACTGCTAATAGCGTCAAGGGGTTTTTCAAAAAAGGTTGGAGACATAATAAAGATGACGATTTCGCTGATGATGAAGGTGTCGATTTAGACGGTGACGAAATGACATACGACGATTTACCGCATTTGAGAATGGGTGGTCCTTACCGTGAGATGCCCCTGCTCGGTGTAGAGTCCTCGGCTCCCTATATCCCCACTATATTGTCAAAACCTATCACAGCAACACCTACTGCCAACGCTCAGAAGCTTTCTAATACAGAGTATAGAAAGCAAGTCACTGCGGCAAAGAAAGTTCTGTATATGCAAGCCGCCGCATCAGCGTCAGCTTCGACGTCGAGAGCTCAGACACTTCAAGGGGATCCAAGATTGGGTAATCTCCAACCTAGTTACCTGAACGATCCTAGGGCTATGTCCTTGAACGCCTCTGCGGGGCCCGTAGCGAATCATTTCTCGATCTTGCCGCCTCAGCTGGGCCCAAGACTGATGTCCTTGACGAATAACGGGCCACGGATGATGCAACCGACTCCGATGGCAAATCCGCAGCAACAGCAACAGATGAGAGTGTCTCCGTATAATTCACCATATCAACAACATCCACCAATGTTTAATGGTCCATACGGGTCTACCAAGTCGTCGTCGTCGAATCCAAGGTTAGATTCACTCTCGCAGCTGTCTGGTAGTGTCGGACAATCTGCTGGGTCTTGGGATAGAAGTGCTAACACGTCGCAACAGAGTCTCCCGGAGGATAAGCCACAAGTGACTCCAACAGGTGAAACATTCCCCGATGCGTATCGTGAAACCGATGAGCTGAAACCTGTATTGAACAAGATCAATTTCAACTCGTCCCCGGAGAGATTGCCAGTGGCAGGATTGGATTTCTCACCAGAGAAACCTTTGCACACTTCACACAAGTCGCCACTGAAATCGGTGATGTCCACAGTGAGCAGTGAAGATTACCATTCCAAATCCTCTAGCAAATTATACGGTGTCGCTAATGATAACGACAACAGTGACGTCTTTGTCACAGCATCACAATTCTCATTACAAGATATCGAAGAAGAGGATAAATTACAAAGAGATGAGACTATACGCACTACGCCAACGAAGATGCAAAAGACCGCGGATGTGAGATCTCCACAATCGAATAGACTGATGCGTCCAGCGAACCATAGCAGGCCTTCGAGTAACACTATCACCGCTAAGGCTAAGGGTAAGAATTTCATAAAGAGATTATCATTTGGTAAGAACAAGCCTAATGTCGCTGACGAAGATGACGATGTCGATGACACCATCATCATCTCACCACCTGATGAGTTCCAGTACGACAAGCCTACCATGGGCAGACAATTACAAGATTTCAGTTTCGGTAGTGAGACCGAGGTGTTGAGAACGGCGCCATTGCATCGTGATGACGATGTAGCGTCGTCGATCCTGTCGGTGGATAATGGCTCTTTGGGTCATCAATCTGTGGAGAAAACCGTTAAGCTTGTAGAGGTACCAAAGACTGCTGAGGTGCCTAGACTCAATTTCACAGTGGAACAGTTAGGTATAATGCAATCTAATTCCAAGTTGCTCTCGGAGTTAGAGATGGTTTCTAATGAATTAGCCGGTTCTATCTCTAGGGAATTCGAGTTGGATCATAAACTTGAACTGTTACTGAAAGGGCAAGACGTGACATTACTGAAAGATGACAATCTGGAGCAGGTAAGATCACAAGCAAGCGAGATTGCCAAATTGGCTGCGGAGTTGGCTGAAGAACGTAATAAGAGGTATATCGCCGAAGAGCATGTCTTGAGATGGGAGAACGGGATGACTCCATCGATATTGGATCTTAATTATAAGCAATCTGAGCAAGATAAAAGACTGGTAGAACAATCTGAGTTAATAAAGGAGTACCAATCCAAATTACAAATTTCTACTGATGAAAATATCGAGTTATTAACTAAGATTGAACGATTACAAAATGAGAATAATAATTTAAAAGGTGAAATAGTACCAAATTTACAAAATCAAATCACTATATTGGAGAATGATAATCAAAGTAATGAATTAGAAGAAAAAATACGTAATTTGAAATTAAATAATGAAGAATTAAGAGCACAAACCGAGCAAATAAAATCAATTGAAGATCAAAAACATGCATTAAGAGACGCTTTGAAAAGCATGAAGGAAAATTATGAGAGGGAATTGAAACTAGCTCATGAAAAGATAAAATCACTTGAGCGTCAAGATTTAGCTAAACGTCAAAGTCCATTGAAATTAGAATTCGGTAATGATAGCTCGCTGATAAGTACCCCAAGCCCTAGCCCAGATAGAAATTTGAAATGAAACTTTAACATAGAGTTGAAAAGACTCATCTTATGATTTAATGTATTTTTTTATGAATAAAAACTATATATAATATATGTAATAAGATTAATGAATATCTTATAAATCTGTGTCGTGCAACATGGGCCAAATTCACTGTTTATGGAATTTGGGAAAATTTTTATAAACACTGAAAAATGTCAAATTGTAGTACAACTCCAGTTTAGGAGATAATTTATCGAATTTCAAAGATGTCATTCGAGAATAAGAGAAAGAGAAGCTTGGAAGACGATGTCGAGCAGGAACCACGGTTCCATCAAAGACAGCACTTCAATAAGCGTGCAAGACAAGAACTCTCCCAGGAATTACAATTGGCAATCAAGCTTTGTGAAGATATTACGAAATTAGGGGAGAAGAATATTAATAATTTAAGCAATGATATCAATTATATGTCGTTCCCAATTTCTGAAGAGATCGGCGAGAGTGATGAGATCCGCAACGCTGTGTTGAAGACCCTTTATGCTATAATCATTGAGCAACCTCATAAATTACAACATATCAGTGCCTTAGTGAAGATTTCAAATTTGAGGAATCGTCTTGTTGGTAAATACGTCTTTGAGTACTTGCATCAAAAGGCCCAGGAGTTGATAGATACGCTACCTGAACAGGACGAATTATCTTGTGGTAATTTAAATAAATTGAAATTATTATTAAGATTTTTTGCCATAAATAGACGTTTGATAGCAAATGATAGCGTTGCAAAGATCTTTGAACAATTTTTACAAATTGCCGTGGACTTGCAAGCCGAGGAGAGTGATAGAGTCGGGATAGCGGAACTGATTTATTATAACGTTTTGATTTCGATCCCATATTTATTATCGTACGGTGAAGAACAACTGCAAATTCAACATCTTTTAGAAATTGCAAGCAATTTTAAAATTGTCAGTAAAGATGCATCAATGTTAGAACATTTTGATAATAATTTAATTCAGACTGAGAAACCGTATCTGACTAAATTCTTGATAAATTTAGTGTTACCTTCGTTGCAAGATGGTAAAGTTGACGTATCGCATTTCCGTAATTTAGATCTGGTAATGGCTACACTTGAACAAGAATTGAAAGACAATGGCTCTGAGGAGATTCAACACTCGTTGCCTCAATTCGCCATCCGCATGGATGTCCTAAAACTGGTGAAATTATCGGGGAATATCGACTCCTTATGGAACAATCCAAGAATCTTGTTAGAAGTTTACTTGAGTAACACTAACGAATTCGAGACTAGACCATCAAATGAATCGTATTTCGGATTATTGTTGAACGATATATGTCAGGATATTATTCAAAACATGGAATTCAACAAAAACGCTGTAGCACAACAATTATTGATATTGGATTCATTCTTTGAGCCAAAGACATTTGCCAAACCTGGTTCCTCAATTGATAAATTAACTATATTAAACGATAAGAAAAACGGTACCGTGTTAGAAGTGGACATGGACGATCCATCAAGTGTGAAAATCGCGAAATTGATCGAGGAAGTAGATTTGGATTTGTCAGAAGGTTACACTTCGACATGGAAAATTGAAGACGTGATAACTGAATCCATTTTGAATTTGATTTTCAATTTACCCGACATCAGTAACCCAATCATTTATTTCTACACGGTGTTGGTGGAATGTTGTAGTAAAGAGTCTAAGCTGATGGCACCTGTATTCGGACGTGCCATTAGATTTTTCTTCGCCTTCATCACCGTGTTAGATTTCGAATTGAGATCAAGGTATTTGGATTGGTTGGCTGTGCAATTGAGTAATTTCAGGTTTCAGTGGAAATGGCATGAATGGACCGATTACGTGGTCAAATATGATCTGTTGAAGTATAGCCCAGTGATGATATTTATCAGAAATTTAATCGCCAAGGAGATCAGATTGAGTAGTGTGAAGAAGATCACTGAAACATTACCGGAATCATTCAATAAGTATCTTGATATCTCATTGAATAATTCAAGTTATATTGAAAATTATGATACAGATATTTTTGGTACATTCTGGGATCAAAAAGATTTAGAATTGAAATTTATCAATGAAGCTAACTCCAAACATGAACAATGCTCACAGATATATGAGAAATTAAGTGGCGATGCTCCAAGTGTTGAAGAACTCACCGAGTTAGTCCAAAATTTACAATGCGACGACAGATACCTGATCAACTTAATTTTCCAAAGTGTATGTGTCATTGGATGTCGTTCAATATCACATGTGAAATCATTCATTGAACAAAAGAAAGATTTATTAACTAGTTTAGTCTCGTCATTATCCACTGACTCTAATATAAAGATCAAATGGATCATCGAAAGTGTGTTGCGTATCTGGAACCACGACCCACAAATCGGGTACCTCATCTTAGAGATGTTACTCACCCAGAAGATCATAGACGGTACCGGGTACGTGAATAGTCTCTTTGAGAACGGTTCGGTGATATTGAATATCAGTTCCGTGGAGAGTTTACTTAGAGTCTTGTCGAATTTAGAGTTGTACAATATCGATAGTGAGATATTTAGTGTCACTTTTGAGTTAATTCAAAGTCAATTGAAGGAAGTTATCACCAAATTGGGTGCACCTGAAGAGATTTTGATCGTGGATCAAGATGAAGAGATGAACGATGATAAATGGTGTTATGTGGAGTTACTTAAGATGTTGAAATCTATATTGAGAAAATATCATAAAAATTTTGAAAATTTTCAAGATCATGTTACCGTTGATCATGAACAGACAAGGAAAATTATTATTGGATATTTAGATGAATTAATGGATTTAAATTGATATAGCCTAGATAGATAAAGAAATAAATTTTGGAATAATATGTGGTACATATCAAACTCGTTAAAATTATTTAAATTTTTATAATATCGCGTCTTTCTCATTTACCGAATAATAAAATTAAGCTTAATTTAGTTATTTGAAACTCACTATTAAAACAATAGATTATAAGCACGATAGATAGTAGATCGACTAGGGAAAACTAACTAGGGAATCCGTGTTTAATCGAAATAAAAACACACGATTTTAAGAATCAAATTATCTGTTTTACTTAAACGCGCGGGTGCTAATTTCATCACCAGTAATGATAACACAGAGGGAAAAAAAGCGGCAGTAGCAAAGGGTTAGTTAATAGGCCGGGTTGTTTTTGGACCCATGAATTTGTAATCAAGGATATCTGAAAGACGGCTTATAATTTAATGTACTTTGGTTGGCATAGCGAGGGGCAGAATTTTTTTAATAATTTATTGTACCTGTGAAAATTTTCGCGTCTGCATGGTTAAATTCGATTTCCATTTAACCAACATGGAAGAAATTAGATCGAGACTCGAGGGCGTGCACAGAACAACGAAAAAAGATCCAGCTGAATTTGAGTCTGTCGCGCACGACCGGTGAATGTGTGCTTCACAATGAGACACGAAACGCGATCTCTTTAGTGGGAATGTGTCCCGTGCTGCTGCTGCTCTTGTGGCTAAGCGATGTTAAAACGCAAAATAGAACACGAAACTCCGTGGGACATAATTTATAAGAGATATGCTGATTGATAATAAAATGTAGGGATTAAGCGGCAGTTTTACCATATGAATCGGTGTATGGTGTGGGTAATTGAGGGATAGATTTGATCTTTTGATAATAATAACAAAGTTACTTGCATTTGAGCATTTCATTGGCTGCCCCATTTGAAACTCAAGTCCCCGATGTATCGATATAATGTTAAAAACAAGACAAGAGGCTGTGTACATGTGAGTCGGTTTGTAGTCCCCTTCCACACATACTCAAGACTTTTAACACAGAGCAGCTTGTCAGCGAATTAAGAAAAGACAGCCCCAGTTATATAAATAGAATTCCTCCTGATCTGTCTCGTGCCCTGCCCGATGAAGAAAGAGAGCAATCAACTTGCTACACTCGGTGTACACTGTTATAGTGTAATAGTATATTCCGGTGTACGAGTAATTACCGTATACGTAGGCCAATACTAATGCAGTACCGACTACAAGGCACATAGGCGATTTCATTTATCTAAACACATGCTGAAAGTGTCTAGTAGCGTGCTCTGCTATGCTCAAGGCAATAAAGACAACCTCAACTTGGTAGGGGACATGAAATTGCTGTGACCCGTGATGGGCGACGCGCCTGTTTAGCGTGCGAAGCGTGCCCCCCCTTGCTGTTGTTTATTTTTATCTCGCACTCTTATTGAGCATAATAATAAAACATTTTCACTTCACTCACACAGAAAAGAAAAAAAATTGTTTAGACAAAGAGACAAATTACACTAATAATAATAATAAAAGAAAAAAAATTAAAAAAAAGTTGAAACTGATCACAGAATTTTAAAGTTGCAATAAATATCCTTTGGGTTTTTCTTTTAAATATTTTAATATTTGCTAATTTGCAATCAATCACTTTCTTCTTTATCAATCTTCAATCATTTAATATAACTTATTCTTTTTTAAAACTATAATTTATATCATTTGATCAAATTTCCATCTTACCACCCCCTACTTTCGTTCAAGGAGAAAGAGAAAGAGAGGAACGATATAGAAGAGATCATTTTACAGACTATCGTTTTATTACCTGGGTAAAATTTATATTATTTTTTTTTCTTGTTAAAATTAGCATTTCAGTTCACTGTTTCATATTTACAATCGATCAATCCTCAACTCATTAGGTCATTTCAATAAGAGTTTGCTCATATTCAGGTAAGTTTGATCTCGTTTGTGTTTTTCGTTTTCTGCTTGTGTATCATCAAACATGTTTGTATACATCTTGTGTCAAAACGCGAAATTTTTTTAATCAACTTTTTTTTCTGGGCTCGAGCACAAAATACTAACATTTTTTAAATTGATTCAACAGTTTAGACCATGTCATATAATAACGATTATTACGACCCCAATAATCCAGGTCATGTGAATGCCGGTCAGGAAGCTGAGTACTACTCAGAAAATCCATCCGAGGAAAATTTGGGAATGAACAATCAACAATATTATGATCCAAATGCAGATCCAAATTATTATAACCAACAATATATCGATCCAAATCAACTGCTGTACGGAGGTTACGATCCTAACCAGCTGCAATACGGAGGCTACGATCAACAGTACGTTGATCCTTCTCAACAAGGCTACTACGACCAACCTCGTGGTGGTGATGAGAATTTCTCCGATTTCAGTTATGGTCCAAACGGAACCGGAACTCCTTATGACGGTTACGGTACTCAATACACTCCATCTCAGATGTCATACGGGTCTCCAAGATCTTCCGGTGCCTCTACCCCTATCTACGGTGCTGGTCCTTATGATCCTAACGTGATGGCTGCCTTACCAAGAGATCCATATCCAGCTTGGACTGCTGATAATCAAGCTCCTGTTTCAATTGAACAAATTGAAGATGTATTTATTGACTTGACTAACAGATTCGGTTTCCAAAGAGACTCGATGAGAAATATGTTTGATCATTTCATGGTGTTGTTGGATTCAAGAAGTTCTCGTATGGCTCCAGCACAAGCCTTACTTTCCTTACATGCTGATTACATCGGTGGTGATAATGCCAATTACAAGAAATGGTATTTTGCTGCTCAATTAGATTTGGATGATGAAGTTGGATTCGCCAATATGAAATTAGGTAAGACTTCAAGAAAGGCCAAGAGAAAATCCAAGAAGGCTAGAAAAGCCATGCAAGAAAATGGTGAAGATCCAGAACGTGTCATCACCGAATTGGAAGGTGATAACTCATTAGAAGCCGCTGAATATAGATGGAAGGCTAAGATGAACTCCTTGGTACCAATCGAAAGAGTTAGACAAATCGCCCTTTACTTGTTATTATGGGGTGAAGCTAATCAAGTTAGATTTGTACCAGAATGTTTATGTTTCATCTACAAGTGTGCTGATGATTATTTCCACTCCGATGCTTGTCAACAAAGACTCGAACCTGTTCCAGAAGGAGACTACTTGAACAGAGTCATCACTCCATTGTACCGTTACATCAGATCTCAAGTCTACGAGGTTGTTGATGGCCGTTTCATCAAGCGTGAAAGAGACCACAACAAAGTTGTCGGTTACGATGATGTCAATCAATTATTCTGGTACCCAGAAGGTATCAACAGAATTATCTTTGAAGATGGTTCAAGATTAGTTGAAGTCCCATTGGAAGAAAGATACTTGAGATTGGGTGAATGTGACTGGAACAAAGTCTTTTTCAAGACTTATAAGGAAATCAGATCCTGGTTACATTTGGTCACCAATTTCAACCGTATCTGGGTCATCCACTGTTCTTTATACTGGTTCTACACCGCTTACAACTCTCCTACATTATACACTCATAACTATGTCTATTTGGTAGATAACAAGCCATTGGCTTCGTCATCATGGGCTGCGTGTGCCTTGGCTGGTACCTTTGCCTCTTTTGTCCAAATCTTAGCTACTTTATTCGAATGGTTATTTGTCCCAAGAGCTTGGGCAGGTGCTCAACATTTATCTAGAAGAATGATGTTCATTTGTGTCATCTTTGGTATTAATTTGGGTCCTGTTATCTTTGTCTTTGCTTATTCTGGTATTACTGTCTACTCCACTGCTTCATACGCTGTCTCCATCGTGTCATTCTTCATTGCTGTCGCCACTGTGTTGTTCTTTGCTATTATGCCATTAGGTGGGTTATTCACTTCTTATATGAAGAAATCTTCAAGAAAGTATGTGTCATCTCAAACTTTTACTGCTTCTTTCGCTAGATTACATGGATTGGATATGTGGTTATCATATTTCCTTTGGGTCTTGGTCTTCTTGGCCAAATCTCTTGAATCTTATTTCTTCTTGACCTTATCTATTAGGGATCCAATTAGAAGTTTGTCAACCATGACTATGAGATGTAGTGGTGAAGTTTGGTATAGAGCCAAGGTTTGTAGACATCAAGCAAAGATTGTCTTAGGTTTAATGTACGCTACTGATTTCATTTTATTCTTCTTGGATACTTATATGTGGTATATCTTCTGTAACTGTGTCTTCTCAGTTGGAAGATCTTTCTACTTGGGTATTTCCATCTTAACCCCATGGAGAAATATCTTTACCAGATTACCAAAGAGAATTTACTCTAAGGTTTTGGCAACTACTGATATGGAAATCAAATATAAGCCAAAGGTTTTGATCTCACAAGTTTGGAATGCCATTGTCATTTCCATGTACAGAGAACATTTATTGGCTATCGACCACGTTCAAAAATTATTATACCATCAAGTTCCTAGTGAAGTTGAAGGTAAACGTACTTTAAGAGCTCCAACTTTCTTTGTTTCTCAAGATGATAACAATTTCGAAACTGAATTCTTCCCAAGAAACTCTGAGGCTGAACGTCGTATTTCCTTCTTTGCTCAATCTTTGGCTACTCCTATCCCTGAGCCATTACCAGTTGACAACATGCCAACTTTCACCGTCTTCACTCCTCATTACTCTGAAAAGATCTTGTTATCTTTACGTGAAATTATCAGAGAAGATGGTCAATACTCAAGAGTTACTGTTTTGGAATATTTGAAACAATTACACCCAGTCGAATGGGAATGTTTTGTTAAGGATACCAAGATCTTAGCCGAAGAGACTGCTGCTTATGAAAACGAAGGTATGGAAGACGAAAAGGATGACAACATGAAATCTCAAATCGATGATTTACCATTCTACTGTATTGGTTTCAAGAGTGCTGCTCCAGAGTACACTTTAAGAACTAGAATCTGGGCTTCATTGAGATCTCAAACTTTGTACAGAACCGTCTCTGGTTTCATGAATTACGCAAGAGCTATTAAATTATTATACCGTGTCGAAAACCCTGAAATCGTTCAAATGTTTGGTGGTAACGCCGAAGGTTTGGAAAGAGAATTAGAAAGAATGGCTAGAAGAAAATTCAAATTTGTTGTTTCTATGCAAAGATTGTCAAAATTCTTACCTGAAGAATTGGAAAATGCTGAATTCTTATTACGTGCTTACCCAGATTTACAAATTGCTTACTTAGATGAAGAACCTCCATTACAAGAAGGTGATGAATCAAGAGTTTACGCTGGTTTAATCGATGGTCATTGTGAAATTATGGATAACGGTAGAAGAAAGCCTAAATTTAGAGTTCAACTTTCAGGTAACCCAATCTTGGGTGATGGTAAATCTGATAATCAAAATATGGCTATTATCTTTACTCGTGGTGAATACTTACAATTGATCGATGCTAATCAAGATAACTATTTGGAAGAATGTCTTAAGATTAGATCAGTCTTAGCTGAATTCGAAGAATTAAACGTTGAACATGTTAACCCATACGCTCATGACTTGAGACACGAAAAGGCTCAATCTCATCCAGTTGCTATTGTCGGTGCCAGAGAATATATTTTCTCAGAAAACACCGGTATCTTGGGTGATGTTGCTGCTGGTAAGGAACAAACTTTTGGTACTTTGTTCTCAAGAACATTGGCTCAAATTGGTGGTAAATTACATTATGGTCATCCGGATTTCTTGAATCAAATTTTCATGAATACTCGTGGTGGTGTCTCTAAAGCTCAAAAAGGTTTACATTTAAATGAAGATATTTACGCAGGTATGACCGCTTTATGTCGTGGTGGTAGAATTAAGCATTGTGAATACTACCAATGTGGTAAAGGTAGAGATTTGGGTTTTGGTTCTACTTTGAATTTCGCTACTAAGATTGGTGCTGGTATGGGTGAACAAATGTTGTCAAGAGAATATTACTACTTAGGTACTCAATTACCTTTGGATCGTTTCTTATCTTTCTACTATGCCCATCCTGGTTTCCATGTTAACAATATCTTCATTAGTATCTCATTGCAATTATTCATGTTAACTTTAATTAACTTGAATGCTTTAGCACATGAAGCTATTATCTGTTACTATAACAAGGATCAACCAATTACTGATTTATTAGTTCCATATGGTTGTTATAACTTGGCCACTGCTATTGATTGGGTTCGTCGTTACACCTTGTCTATTTTTATCGTGTTCTTCATCTCTTTCATTCCATTGGTTGTTCAAGAATTGATCGAACGTGGTGTTTGGAAAGCTGTACAAAGATTCTGCAAACATTTCTGTTCTTTCTCTCCATTCTTCGAAGTCTTTGTCGCTCAAATCTATTCTGCTTCTGTCATTACTGATATGACCGTTGGTGGTGCTCGTTATATCTCCACAGGTAGAGGTTTCGCCACTGCTAGAATTCCATTCTCCTTGTTATACTCAAGATTCGCTGAAAGTGCTATCTACATGGGTGGTAAATGTATGATCATGTTATTGTTCAGTACCGTTGCTCATTGGCAAGCTGCTTTATTATGGTTCTGGGCTTCTTTGTCTGCTTTGATGTTATCTCCATTCTTATTTAACCCTCATCAATTCGCTTGGGAGGATTTCTTCGTTGATTACAGAGATTATATCAGATGGTTATCCCGTGGTAACACTAAATGGCACAAGAACTCTTGGATTGGTTACGTCAGATTATCAAGATCTAGAATTACTGGTTACAAACGTAAGACTGTTGGTGATGAGTCTGAAAAGGCTGCTGGTGATGCTCCAAGAGCTCATCGTTCCAACTTGATTGTCAGTGATTTGATTCCATGTCTTATCTACACTGCTGGTTGTTACGTTGCTTACACTTTCATCAACGCCCAAACCGGTGTCACTCGTGCTACTCCAATTAACTCTGTTTTACGTCTTATTATCTGTTCTTTTGCTCCAATTGTTGTCAATCTTGGTTGTTTGTTCATTCTTCTCGGTATCTCATGTTGTTCTGGACCTTTGTTCGGTATGTGTTGCAAGAAAACTGGTGGTGTTATGGCTGGTATCTCCCATGGTGTCTCTGTCATCGCACACGTTGTTTTCCTTGTTGTCATGTGGGTCTTGGAAGGTTTCAACTTTGCAAGATTCTTATTAGGTTTAGTTACTATGATTTACTGTCAACGTTCATTGCTTAAATTCTTAGCTTTGACTTGTTTGACAAGAGAATTTAAGAGTGATCACGCTAACAACGCTTTCTGGACTGGTAAATGGTACGGTGCTGGTTTAGGTTGGATGGCTTGGACTCAACCAACCCGTGAACTTGTTGCCAAAGTTATCGAAGCTTCTGAATTCGCTGGTGATTTCATGCTTGGTCATGTTATCTTGTTTGCTCAATTCCCAGTTCTTTGTATTCCATACATTGACAGATGGCATTCAGTTATGTTATTCTGGTTGAAACCATCAAGACAAATCAGACCACCAATTTATTCACTTAAACAAGCAAGATTAAGAAAGAGAATGGTAAGAAAGTACATGGTATTGTATTTCACCGTTGTCATTCTTTTCGTTGCTATTATTGCTGGTCCAGCTGCTGCTGGTGCTCAAAAGAGTATTGATACCAACAAGATTAATGATACTCTTGGTAAGAGTGCTCCATTCGCTGCTGGTTTGATTCAACCACGTCATCAAAACAATAACGATACTGGTAAACGTGCTCCAAAGACTGTTTGGACAAGGACTCCTAGATTACACACTTGGTCTACAAAGGCTTAAGTGTGATTTTGTTGGTGTCAATATAAATTTTTGTTTTTTCTCATATTTTTTTCTTATATTTGGTAGGGGTGATATACATAAAGACATATATATATGAGTTTAGCATTTATTTACTCATCAAATTTCAAAATTTTGAAAGTTTTCTGTTTTATTATTTTTCTTTTTGATTTATACTATCTAAATTTCTATATCTTTTTAACTTTATGCGTAAGCTTTTCTCTCTGCATACAAAAAAAATTGTTACAAGATCACAAGCAGAAAATACTGCATCAGATCTATTTTATTCATCTTTAATATCGTACAATCAATACAAGAAAGTACACATTTTTATCTTTGTTAAAGAATAGTGAAGATTGATGTCAAAGTTCTATCGTCGCCTTATAAGCACCTTTACCTTGGTTGCTTTGGTAACTTATCAAATCAATCCTGCTATTGGCGCTAACCCCTCTACTGATACGTCTCACCAACAACAACTGCAGCTACTTCAACTGCAGCAACAACAACAGCGACCAGCATCGAAGTATAACCAGATCTCTTTGAACCCTCATTATAAGACACCAAATCATTATAAGAGGATACCTGCTATTGAGGTCTTTGGTAACAAGTTTTTCTACTCAAACAATGGCTCACAGTTTTTTATCAGAGGTATTGCATATCAACCTGATTACAACATGTATCGTTTACCTGAAGGTTGGGACCATATCTCGAAGTCTTATATTGACCCATTGGCATTCCCTGATATTTGTCAACGTGATATTAAAAACTTGAGAGAATTGAATATCAACACGGTTAGAGTGTATGCGATTGATCCAAAACTGGATCATGATTACTGTATGAACTTGTTTGCTGAAAACGATATTTATGTCTTGGCTGATCTTTCAGAGCCACACAATTCTATAGTGAGAGAAATGCCCTCTTGGGATGTTGATCTCTATGAGCGCTATAAGGATGTCATCACTACTATGCAAAAGTACGACAACTTGTTAGGTTTTTTCGCTGGTAATGAAGTTATCACGGATTATACAAACTTGCTGAGTAGTCCATTTGTCAAGGCTTCTGTGAGAGATTCTAAACAATTTATCAAGACTGCCGGCTACAGAAAGATTCCAATTGGGTATTCAACTAACGATGACGCTTTCACAAGATCTTTGTTAAAAGATTATTTCGTCTGTGGTGATGATGATGATGCTAAAGTAGATTTCTATGGTATTAACAATTATGAATGGTGTGGTCATTCTACTTTCGGAATTTCTGGTTACTCTGAGAGGAAAGCTGATTTCAAAGACTACCCAGTCCCTGTGTTCTTCAGTGAATTTGGTTGTAACACTTTCAGACCAAGACCATTTACCGAAGTAGATGCCTTATTCAGTCCATTGATGACAGAGGTATTTTCTGGAGGTATAATGTATATGTATTTTGAAGAACCAAATGATTATGGTATTGTTCAAGTAGAAGACTTGACTAACATCACTAGTGCTATAAGTGTTTTGGATGAATTCAAATTTTTGAAATATCAGTATGGTAAGGCAAACCCATTGGGTATCAACAAGAAGGATTATCAATTGAGCTATAAAGCCAGTAAAATTGACTGTCCAGTTCCTGATTCTAATAGTTTAAGAGTCTCGAATGTGTTACCTAAGACCCCTGATCTGTTCAGATGTGGATGTGTCATGAGCGCATTAGCATGTGCCAAATCGCCATCAGTACATTTAACAGTGGAAGATATTAAGCAAATTTATTCACAAGTCTGTTCCGATGAGAGTATCACATGTGCCAAGTTGAAAGGAGATGGTATCAATGGTCAATATGGTATCTATGCTAGTTGTAGAAGAGCTCAAAGATTATCTATCCTGATGAATGAATACTACTACAAGCATTCTTCAAACGTTTCAGTTTGTGATTTTGATGGAAAAGCTTCATTGATTTCCACTAAGAACATGATGGATGATTTGAAGACCATCAATGATCCTAATAGCTTCACTAAGAATAAGACTTGTTACTTAGCTTTAGGAGGTGAAAAAAATATAAATCCGATATATGGTATTTTTAAAAATGAGAAGGAGACTACTATTGAAGAAGACACTCCAAGTACTGCAAGAAATATCAGTTATAAAGTTTTACAATCTAATGCTGTTGCTATTAGAGGAACATCAATTGCTGCCTTATTGCTTACAATTTGTTTTGTATTATTTTGTTTTTGAAATAATATTTTTAATTTAAACCAGTGTATGTGCATGATGAATCGGTATAAATAACTATATAAATTCAATCTTTTTTAGGACCCCATTTAACACCTAAGAAACCTGTATTCTTATCAGTGATTTTGAATCTATTCTCTGGAGCCTTTGGTTTGATAATATAATGTCTACTCTCTCCTGGGACATCTAATATAACATATGAGAATTCTTGTTTCCAGAAACTATCGTCAACGGCTTCGAGTTGTACGGTCCCTATCTTAGTCTTACTCTCAACGTGGAATCTCATCAATACATGTTCCTTACCATCTAAACCTGGTCTTCTTGCAGATGATACAGGTCTATTTCTTGTCCATTTATCGCCGGGTGTCTCTCCATAAGCTTTTAATCTTTCACCTTTCTCGAATGAAAGTAATTGCTGAGCTACTTTATCATTCTCAACTAATTTCACGGCTCTATTGAAAGTTTGAGTATCACCGGATGGGAATGCAATCTCTGCTAATAATAAATAAATGACGATGATTGCCAACCCAGATGCACCAATTACAGCTATTGTTGATATCAGGAACGTAGAAGCTCTCTTAAGCTTACTGAAAATAGATTCCTTTGGTGCTTTCTTAGTTGAATTTGATGAATTTGGAGAAGATGATGATGATGACGTTGTAGTTGAATGCTTTCTTGTATGTTGTAACAGTCTCAAATTTTTGACAGTCTTTGGTGTCAATTTACTATCTATCATGATCTCATTAATGCTATAACTTCTCTTCAGAAGCAAGTTAAACCCATGCGGGACAGACAGTGTGGCTGTCAGTCCTACATTATTGGTCAACGTTGATGAGATGACTTTCCTAGGACCAGACGAGAAGGCATCTTTAATTGAAAAAAGCCCCCTAGTTGGGATCTTGAAAGTGTACCTCAACATCACCATTGTAACACCTATATGCAATTGAATAACTAAACTTTAAAGCGGTTTAATCAAGTTATAGTCCTTTAATTACAGTAGATTCCCGTTGTTGGACTCTTTATTTTTTCTCTTGCTTTGTAAAACTTTTTGCGCCTATTAACCAGGAACCACTTGGATGCTTGTATTGGATCAGAGATATATATTGAGTATATCTATTCAATGCTTAATTTGAGTTGTGTGGGGTGTTGAATCTGAGGTGAGCTCTTGCTCGTGATGTAGAACGGTTGAAAAATTATCTAATTAGAAATCTCAATTGATAAATATTCGTAATTTTTAGACGATGACATTAACACTAATTACATGTGCATTTTGAGCTCAATGTCAAAGAATTGACTCGATTTATAGAATTTAATCAGTAATATTGTCATCTCAATTGATAATGATACTGACACTGATTCAAATCTTGTGCGATGATATTGCCCCAGATCTCTAAGTCTTCAATCGTCAGACCATACCAAAGCGTCACAGTTTGCCCCTTTGAAACTATCCGTCGTGGCTCAGTGGAAAAACACTGCTCTTCGCAAGATATATTTTTAAGCCCTTGTAGCGTAATGGTCAGCGCGTTGCTTTCCGGAGGCAAAGATTGTGGGTTCGAGTCCCACCTCGGGCTCTAAGTTTTTTTTTTTGCCAAATGTTTTTTTCCCTTTGGTATCTTTTATTCTCCCTTTCTTTAAGTGATCCAGAGCGATTTATTAAAATACAGAAGTTATTGTAGTGTGATCATCTCTATAGCTCCATGGGTCATTGAAATTAGAATTTTTGAACATGGATCTGGAAAGCTGACTTCAGTAACTCGCTGAGTAGGCAATAACACATACACATCTCATTAGGACGTGCCTTAGCTTTTCTCTTTAAACAAGAGTACCCAACGGGAGTACATGAATATGACCATGGGCTTTTGGGCCCATTCTTACCAAAGCGGGATGGATTCCGCTTCTCAGTCCATCCTCAGATCCAGATCTTATTCTGCCCGTGTCCCTTGATCACTTGTACAAATGCAAAGTTAATTGATAATGCCCTTACATATTACTTGAACTGGTGTTATGATGTTAAATGGAAAAAAGCAGTCACAAATAAATGTAATAAGTAGTGCAATGTAATACAAACTATTACTCTACAAGTGAAGCGCAAGACTGGGGCTGTCTCTATATGTATACAATTGTAAAAGGTCGTGTAGCAAAATTTTCCCTTGTGAAACCAATTTTTCAATTTTAAGAGGAAGAAAAAAATTTACTTGAATTATAGAAACCACCAACTAAACTACATAATCAATTAACAATGGCCAAAGTTAGTCAAGGTAAATAGCATTTTCACCATTAAGGAGTATTGGATCAGGTTGTCACTTTATTGAACATAAGATCTTATTTATCGTAGATTGTATTCATTCAAGAACTCATCACCATTTCGCAAATGGAAAATTTGAATGTGAAGAAGATATATACATTATGAAATTTTTTTAATTGATAATTTTACTAGAAATGATACACTTATGAGTGATATATTACTAATGGAAGAGATGTGTTTATTTGAATATATGGGTAGCACTCTCAGAAGTTCATAAATGTGATAATATATCAAATTTTAAAACTGTAATGGATATGTTTAATCTTGAGTGACAACTATGATATTCAATACTTTGTAATCTAAATTCTTATTCAATAGTATACTAACAATTTTATAGACGTTTCATCATCAAGAAGCAAAGCTAGAAAAGCTTATTTCAATGCTCCATCATCAGAAAGACGTAGCATTATGTCAGCTCCTTTATCAAAGGAGTTGAGAGCTCAATACAAGATTAGATCTTTACCAATCAGAAAAGATGATGAAGTTTTAATTACCAGAGGTTCAAAGAAAGGTTCCGAAGGTAAAGTTTCATCAGTTTACAGATTGAAATATGCTATTCAAGTTGAAAAATTAACTAAAGAAAAATCAAACGGTGCTTCAGTCCCAATTAACATCTCTTCATCTAAAGTTGTCATCACTAAATTACACTTGGACAAAGATAGAAAGGCTTTGATTGAAAGAAAGGGTGGTGTTGTTGCTTAAGGTGTTTATCTTGATTCATAATTTTTCTATTTTGACAAAATAAATTTAAATAAGTTTAGTATACTTCTGTAACATAATTCCTTTTTGGAACTGACTAATTCTAATCAAAACCTATGTAACGTAACATTAATCTATAACTGATGTTATTAACTATATCTTTAATGACCTATCAGGAGTAGTGCATTTCATCACCAAATCCCCACATTCAAAAAGCGAATAGAATTACAAAAAAAGCAGCCTGTATATTTTGGCTTTGAAGACAGTGATTGTCAAATATTTACATCACCATCTGAGCTCTTGAAGGCTAGTCATTATGTCACAGGATAGTGAAGATCAGTCCATTATATCTAGTAGCCACACGGAGGATGATGTCTCAATACAGCCGCCGCTACTTCCGGGAAATTATATGGCTAGGAAGCAAACACGGTGGATCTCATCAGCGGAATCACCAGCACAATCTCGTTCACCTACACCGCATGGATACGAGAGTAGAAGCACCGACTCGGTGCCTATAACTAAGAATAAGAAATTGAAGAAAAGAATAGAGGATGTTGATGCTATTCATGATGAAATTAGTCCGAATTTCATCTCTCCGCTGCAATTGTACTCAACTGAAAGTGGGAGAATGTTTCATGCCGGTAAATTATGTATTGCATTATGTGGGCTACCAGCTAGAGGTAAGACACATTTATCTGTCTCTTTGTGCAGATATTTGAGATGGTTAGGTGTCAAAGCAGAGATATTTCATCTTGGTAATTATAGAAGAGCAGAAGGTATGGTTTCTGCGGATTTTTGGAATCCTGAGACTGATAATGATCAGAGACAAAAAATTTTGGATGATTGTATCAGTGACATGAAGGCATTTTTCGATGATGATAAGGGGCAAGTTGCCATATACGATGCCATTAATGCGTTATCTAATCATAGATATAATTTAAGGGATAGTTTTAATGGATCAAATGTTAAAGTTCTCTTTATAGAGTCTATTGTAACAAATGAAAAATTGTTATTAACCAATGTACGAGATGCTTCTAAATCTCCGGATTATAAAGGATGGGACCCGGAGAAGCTGACTGCTGATTATATCTCGAGAATTGACACGGTACTGCCCGTTTATCAAGAGATGAGTGATAAATTGGAACCTGATTTAAGTTTTATTAAATTTATAAATTTTGGTGAACATTTAGAACTTAATCGTAATATGTTTGGGTTTTTAGTAAATAAGATAATATTCTTCTTGATGAATTCAAGAATTAAAACTGGATCAGTTTATTTTGCAAGATGTTCAAATAATAAATTAAAATTTAAGAGTGATCCACCATTAGATGAAAAGGGAAGAGACTATTTTGAGAAATTAAATCGTGCTTTGCTTCATCATATTTCAAAGACTAAAGGTGAAAATTTTTATAAGAAATTACCTGATGTTATACATGATAAATCTGAAAAGCAACCACCAAATGGATTCGATGGTCAACATGATAACTCATTCGTGGTATGGACTTCCACTAGGTTGAGAACCATCCAGGCGTCTCAATCATTCGTCGATCTTGGTATCACAGTGAGACAAAGATCTCAATTGACTCAAAAGAATCCTGGTGACGTTGAAGGAATGTCCAAGCTGGAAATCAAAGAGAAATATCCAGAAGATTTTAAAGAGCACGCTAAAGACCCATATCATCATAGGTATAGTAGAGCTGAATCATATCATGATTTAGCTGTCAAGATTGAGCCTTTGATCTTAGAGATGGAAAGAATGAGTGGTGATATATTGATTATCGCAGATGAATCAGTTATCAAAGTATTCTATGGTTACTTGATGTCAAGTTCATGTTTTGATATACCATCATTAAGTTTCCCTCAGAATGAAATTGTTGAAATCAAGTATAGTGCTTATGGGAACGTTGCTAATAGAATTAAAATTCCTGGTGTCAATCCATAATTTATTATCTAATAACATTGAATTTATTTAAATTTATATATATTTTATGATTTTTATACAAAAAAGGAAGATTATGTAATGCATTAATGATATGAATTTGTAACTATATGTTCTTCTTAATTGAAACTTTCTTAGATTTCTTTCTTGAAATCCACAGATTGTATTCATCCTCGAAACTAAGTGGACATTCGTAATAAGTATCTTTCAACCAAAAGTATTTACAAATTGGCCAATTGACAATCCAACCAATGAACCCAATATCTCTCGCTATCGAAATGACCAAGAAGTATGCAGTGCCAATACAAGCGCCGACAGCGACACCAACAATGACTTGCTCAACGGTGTGGTACATGAGATAAACACGTGAAAATACAACACCAAATCCAGTGATGAAACAAATCACTATCTTTTGGAATTTTTGACAATTTGATAACTGATTAGACTGGTATACCACTTTCAACGATACATACGCCACGAAAAACCCCATGAATTGTGAATGAGCACTAGGCATACCATACTCTAACCCCCTACCCAACGTAGTTTTAAAATTTGAATCAGATAATGACGACGTGATACTCATGAATTCCGGACGCGGTCTCTCCTGTTTCACGATATGTTTGATGATGTTGTTCAAGATATCGTTCACCACCTGGCCCCCTGCGATGATAATAGGTTCGATCTCCCTAGTGGTGAGAAGCCACGAGAAGTAGAAGATCAAGATCCCGATCGGGAGCAAGGAAAAGAACGACGACACGATCGAGATCACGTCGTTAGGATCGTATAATATGTATGTGTGGTCGAATGGGATCGGGTTATACGATAATGAGCTCATCTTTAGCTTGAAATGCAATTAAATTGCAAAATTAGATCAAGGATCAGGGTGTGTTTTTGATCCTCCTTTTAAGATGTATGGGAAATTTTTTTTTCTTTACTTCTTTACTTAAGATGAAAAATATTATGTGATTTAAAATTTACTATACAAAAGATGAAATCTATTTAAATTCCTTGTCAAAGTCAGTGAAGACGAATCTGTATTTGACGTCACTCTTCTCTGCTCTGGTCAATGCTTTGTTAACGTTTTCTTCGCAAACTGGAAGCTTTTCAATCCATGGTTTGACCTTGTGCTTGCTGACGATATCTAACATTTCAAGGATTTCCTTCTTTGTACCAACGTGGGTAACACCCATGGTACAACCGACTAAAGCGATTGGAGACATGGTTAAGATTTCAGAAGCTTCTGGTGCAGAAATGGAGATGATAGTACCATTAACGTGCATAACTTTAGCCATCTTTGTGAAATCAATTTGAGTTAATGATGAAGAACAGTTAACCATGACATCAATTTTGTCAAAGTTTTCAATTTCCCAACCTTCCTTCTCAGTAGCAACGTAATGATCAGCACCTAATTTAGCTGCATCTTCTCTCTTGTTATTGTTTCTTGAGAAAGCGTAAACTTCAGCACCCATAGCTTTAGCAAGTAAGATGGCAACGTGACCAACACCACCAATACCTGAGACACCAACAACTTTACCTGGACCAACACCGTAACGTTTCAATGGAGAGAAAGCAGTGGCACCAGCACAGAATAATGGAGCAGCATCGGTACTGGCGATGTTTTCTGGGATGGGAAATACGAATCCATCATCGACTCTAATATGAGAAGCGTAACCACCTTGTGATCCAGTACCATCTTCGTAGAAACCGGAATATGTGTGAACATAGTTAGGACAGTATGGTTCTTGACCGTTTAAGCATCTTTCACATTTGCCACAGCTTTTACAAAGAGCACCAACACCGACTCTTTGACCTAATTTAAAATCGGTAACTTCAGGACCAACTTTAACAACCGTACCGACAATTTCATGTCCTAAGACAATTGGTCTATATGGTTCTCCCCAATCACCTTTACCACAGTGAACATCACTTCCACAAACACCACAACATTCGATCTTGATATCGACATCATGAGGCTCAAAAGTCTTTGGTTTATATGAGAATTTCTTAGTCTTATTCCAATCCGCCAGAGATGGAGATCCAAAACCTTCGAATGTTTCTGGGTAAGTCATTATTTAATTGATATTGAGTTGAGTTTTTTAGTTATATATAAATATTTATATAGCCGAGGTATATAATTGAATGAAATAAAAAAAGAGATCAGAGCTTCTATTTGTATCATTTGACAAAGACTATGGGTTACTAACTAGATGAAATAACGTTTTTACCTTATTTCTGACATTCACGCATGCAAGCGATGATTTTGTTTCTGTTGCTGTCCGGCATGGGAAAAGTTAGCCCGCTCACCAATGAAAGCAAAAGTAAACCAATAAAAGGAATTAACGGTATTTTTTACCTAGAATCTTCTATGCAATTTGCAATTTTTAGTAAGGTACAGGAAGTAGATCTCAACAAAATGTTATTGCTTGCAAATGGTGGCAAAACCTAAATTTAGTGCCACTGGAAAAAGAAACGGGGTCCGAAGCATGAGATGGGTACTTGAATAAGGAAATAACAGAAATTTTCAACGGTTACCGATACCGACTTATTGAAATTCGTGTCAAGGGATCATCGACAGGTACCCTTTAATATCCACTACAGATCTGAGACAAAAATTTCTGTTGATCATCAACGATGATCAGTCGTGTCTTCTCTACAACAAACGTCCCAAAGCGGAATCACAGAAAAAAGAAAATAAAACAGTCGTGGATGGAGTGCCAAAACTACTAGTGCTGTCCTTGTGGTATATAGCAGATAAACAGCTACACATTTAATAGTGTGATATTTATACTTAAATTATATTAACAAGAATAAGATAAAATATCAGAGATACTCTTGTGTGCATAGAGCTACTACATCCAGTTATTTTAGCAACAAATTTCTCACAGTAAGAGACTTTATGTTTTGTGATATCTGAAATCTCTTCAATAAAATTCAGTAGTCAAGTGATGATAAATAACAATCTAATCTTATCAATGAGGACTATTCATGACATGATTATGGAACTGTATCTGAAGACGTACCGAACGATAAATACTATGTATAACGATTTCTATTTGTCCGGATAGTCAATAACACTAACAATACAAGTGAGGCTCACACTATTCTATCTGTGAAAAGTGATCTTCCTCGGGTCATCGCTGCTTATCTACCACTCAACAAAATAACTATATGGCATTTCCCTTGTTTATCCAACGGCTCTTGTGAATTGGGCAATTGCCAAGATCGAGAGAACTTTGGGATTCGACTGGCTTCTTAGTTTCTTTTTTCTCATTTATCTCTAGAAATTGATAAGCGCCCAGACTATGAGTGAGTAAAAAAAAAAGGGTCCAAGCCAGGGAAAAGTTTTTCCCCCTCTAACTAGGGGGCCTTATCAGTAATACACAAGCGGACTATCTCTATGCAACAGCAAATAGTAATGGTCTTATCAAAATGATGAAGGGCAATATTTTCATAATGGATTAGTTATTATTAATATAAAACCTCATATCTCCTCAAGTTTTTCATTTTGAAACAAATCATTATCATCTCTATTTAATTATATCATGTCTTTAAAGGAAAATGAGAACGTTTACGTTCTTTCAGATGATGCTTTAGATGAACAATCAACAACATCTTTAAAATGGTATCAAAAATTAGATAGATTTATTCAATTACAAGATAAAGAAGAAAGTCTTAGATTAAGTAATGAAGATCTTGATCCTTTACCTAAGGAGAGAAGAACATGGAAAGGTTGGCAATTAGCATGTTACTGGGGTTCAGATATGCTTCAGGCCTCTGCGCTTCGTACAATCTTAAGTTTAACTGCCTTAGGTGTGAGCGCTAGAATGGCCTTGTTAGCTAACACTTTGGCCTATATCATCATGGGTGCCGTTATGGCACTGAATGCTAGATTTGGTATTAAATATCACGTTCCATTTGCCGTGCAATCAAGAGCCTCCTTTGGGTTTTTCTTGTCATACGTTATGGTCTTGATGAGATTAGTCGTTGGTGGTATCTGGTTCGGTGTCAATGCCTATACCGGGGCTCAATGTATCAGAAGTATCATTTACGCAATTTGGCCATCTTTCCATAACGTTAGTAATCAATTACCACTGAGTGCTAATATTACAACAGATTTAATGGTTTGTTATTTAATCTACTTCATCATCTCATTACCATTCTTCTATATCAGACAAGAAAGAATTCAATGGTTATTCACCCTGAAAACTATCATGGTTCCAATTGCGTTTTTTGCCATCTTAGGTTGGGGTCTTGATGTCTCCAAGGGTTCAAGAGGTATCTTTTACATCGAAGGTACCACTACAACAAGTTCGGAATTTTCATGGGCTTTCATGGGTGCCTTAGCATCAGCTATCTCATCATATGCCACTTTGGCTTGTAACATTAACGATTTTGCTCGTTATTCTGATGATAAATACGCTCCATATATTCAAATCATCGTTATGCCATGTTTCTCACTTTTCACCTCATGTGTTGGTTTGGTCATGGGTGCAGCATCAGAGATCAAATGGGGGGAACTGTACTGGGATCCATTACTGGTTGTCGATATGTGGACTTCTCGTGGTGGTAGAGCCGCTGCTTTCTTCTTAGCTCTTGTCTTCCTTTTCAGTCAAATTGGTGTTAATCTTTCGGCTAATTGTACATCTGCCGCAAATGATTTAAACGCTTTGTTCCCAAGATATATCAATATTAGACGTGGTCAATTCATCATTGCTACCATTTTCAGTTGGGCCGCTACCCCATGGAACATCTTAGCTGGTGCTCCAGCGTTCTTGAATTTCATGAATGGTTATACCATCTTCTTAGGTCCAATGGGTGGTATTCTTATCTCTGATCTTTACTTTGTTCATAATATGAAATACGATATCAGAGAATTTTACAAAAAAGAAGGTGCTTACAGATACAACAAGATTGGTGTTAATTGGAGAGCAGCTGTAGCATTCTTATGTGGTATGGGCCCACAATTACCTGGTTTTGCCTCCTCAGTTACACCAAGTATCTCATTATCCACTGGTGTTTACAATTTTTACTCAATTGGTTATTTTTACAGTTTCACTATCCCATTCATCATTTATGGTGTATTATCAAGAGTATTCCCTGCTAGAAATACTTTAGTTGAATATGCCGTGTACCCTGATGATATCGATTTCCATAGAGAGATGTCTCATAGTGAAAATCCAATTTATCCAGAGGGTAAAGAAGATGATAGCGCTTAGATGTATATTTCATTTCTTTTATGTTTAGCTTTTTAACAATTATAATTCTTTAGTTCTAAATACAAATTTGTCTTTTAACAATTTTATTAAATTAACTACATGTAGTTTGTGTTATATTTTGTTCGAGAGGAATGATCTTATTAACAATAGATGAGAAAGGGGTCAAGAAAATATGTTTGTAAATATATATATAAAAGGATAGGTAACTAAAATCAAGACAATTTTCAATAAAATGAAAATGTTAAAAGATAACACTATATAAAATCAAAAGAGGATTACCTAATAACTATAAGACAATAATTTTTTCTTAATTTATATTGACATTTGATTCTTTTGTTGTTCTCTAGCCCATCTCGCCGTATCCTTTGTTTGTTGACTAGAAACGGTACTTGATCTGGTCTTCTTGATGAAATTCGTTACCCAATCCTGGGCAAAACCTGATTTGAATTCTCCCTTTGGGAACATCACAGCGATATCTCCAATCAATCCAACTGCTGATCTGATGACACCATCTTCTGAATTCAAACTGAAATCTGCATGTGATAACGATAAGAATGAGAAGATTTGTGGTATGAATGGTTGGACTAAATGAGGATACTCATGTAATCCGGCAATGATACCAACGTACGCGTCCAACACAGCTTCTTTTAATGCTAAAGTGTACTCTAAAGTCTCCACTGATGAATCTGTAGGTTGAGTATTTTGAGCATGTTGAAGTATTTCCATCACCACATTCAAGTAAGGTTCGAAATTTGAGCCAATGGAGGAAGCAATATCACCGAAACATGACAAGAGCGAAGGTCTCAAGTCTCTTCTAATCTCGTTATTACTTATGACGTTACCCAAAATTTGCATGATGTTTTGTAAATATGGTAATAAGCTCTCACCTAAAGAGTGAGAGATATCAGCTACTAATCCCACTGCTGTGTTACAGGTTGGTGATTCGGTGTTCTCTAATGCCGATTTCAAAAATGGGAAAAAGGCGTCCATGTAAACTAAGAAATTCTTATCGATGGCATCTGCGATAGCACCAATAGCGATGAAGATATCTTCTTCGATTAATGAATTTGGTTCTTGAGCTTGTAATAATCTTAAAAACATCTCCATTAAATTGTCTGATACGTTCAGTACATCTGCACCGGCTCTTCTAATCACATTAGTTAATAACGATAAGATATTTGTTTGTAATTCCATCAAGTTGGCCTTATCTTCATTGCTAGACATTTGTGGTTGTAGAGCGATCGAGGAATCTAATCTTGCTAATACTTCGGTGGCGATGTTATTAACTATTGGCATCACATCAGCGGAACTGTAAAGAATCATTGTCGATAACAGTTCATAAGCCGAAGTTCTTGCCGAGTATTCGTTATCTGATCTATCGCTAATTTGGATCAACACCGGGGTGATGACTTGGTAGTATTGTGACATTGGAGTGCTTTGTTCATTAACACCATTAGAACTTAATTGTTCCACTAAATTCATTAAAGTCCAACAACAATTTGTTGAAACTTTTGGATGATCTTGGAGTCCGACCAAAATGGTTTCCACAACGGCAGGTAAATGAGTATTGACATCGATGGCGTCGACGACTAAATCGGCAATTCTACCAACACACCATGCCACGGTTTCCTTTACTTGTAAATATTCATCTTTGATCAATTGTAAAATAGGTGACAAGGCCTGGCCGATCAAGATTTTCAATTGGTCTCTATCTGGGCCGTCCAAAATGGATCCAAAGGCCATCACAGCGGCTTCACGATCTCTCCAATTTGACGATTGCAAATTTTGTTCGACAAATTGTAACGTTGGTTGAACCACGTAATTTTGAGTATTTTGAGCGAAAAGTGTAAGACAAGCACCAGCTGCCATTGCCACGGTCCAAGAATCGTCTTCTGGGTCTTCATTTTGTCTTGCCAATAAAGTGAGTAAAGTTGGCAATACATCTTGTATAGCAACCAAAGCGAAATTATAAGAGACAAGTTCAGAATCACCAAATTCTTCTTTTTGTAATGCGATTTCTAATTCTTCTTCACACACGGTTGACCAAAACTCAACGGCCATACATGCGACTTTCTCTTCTTGACTTTGCATTCCACTTACAGTTAAGCTGTACAATGCCTTTTCCATATAGACGCTCATATAAGAGTAATATAAACTCATGATCTTTGCCAAGGCACCAAAGGCACTAGCTTGTAACTCAGCGTCATCGGCTTGTGTTGCCTCACAGACAACTTGCATGATATAATTTCTTTCACCTTCTCTTGCGAAATTGAATCTAATGAATTCTAATGAATTTACCAATGCATTAAGTGCAGTTAATCTTACTTTCACTGAAGGTTCCGAGGATAATGCACCTTGTACTATAGCTATCAATATTCCATCAGCTTGACTCACGACACCTGGATTTGTTGGATCGGCAGTTTCACATATATAACCGATTGCTAATAACGAAGCACGTTTCACGTTAACGGGTTGTGTTGATTTAGTATTTTCGACAATGATTGGGATCAATTCTGGCCACTCCGAATTTGGTAATTCTATATCTGCTATCGCAGCTACTAATTGAGCAGCAGAGTTGGCAACACGTTCATCAGGACTTATTAAAGTCTTTAATGAAATTTCTTTAATTGATTTTTTCATTATATCATCTAAAGAATTCCAACGTGATATTTGATCTTGCCTTTTGTTATTATCCTTTGAAGTTAACTGATTTTTCAATTGAATACCAGCTAACATACGAACTTCGGTTCTCTCTGAATCGTTGCCCAATACATCAATTAACAGACCCAAATAGGAGACATAATGATTTCTAGCTGCGTCTTCTAATTGACGTTCAGCCTCGGATCTCTTGACCGGGTCAGGACTTAATAAAGCAGCTTCTAATATATCACTGAAATTACTCATTTTATTTTATATGTTTTGTAATAATTAATGTGTTTGTTTAATGTATATGAAGGTCAAATTAGGAATTAGATCTTTAATGATCCTTAATTAAAAAATATATATGAATGCAAGTATGGGAACTAAGTATGATGATGGTGATTAATTATGATGATTATAACGACAATTAAAGTGATAAATGCAATGATTTGGATGCAACTGATGAGACTTCTTCAACACGTAAAGTTTTTTTTTATTTTTTTTTTTGTTTGTTCTCTTGCTTTGGCAAAGTGTTTAGTATTTGATTTGGATTTTGCCTTTAATGAAATTGTATCTAGTAAAGATGGTAATGGGATGTTGTATCTATATATGATTGTACCACCTGAAATAGTATATGGAATAAAGATAAGCAATTAAGTGTAATCAATTAAGAACAATTGAAATTCGCTACCCACTGATTCTCAATACTGTATGTAGTCTCCCTCTCCCTCCCTCTCTCTCTTTCTCTCTGTTTCGTTTGCACTTAGTGGGGACTGCCAATTTGTATGTTTTACCTGTGTCAGTAAGAAAGACACAAGAAGAGTCTGCCAATGTTTGCCTCTGTGTGTTTCACGTGTCAGCAAGAGCCACCTTTTCGCACAAGACCAGAGGTATTAGATGTGTAGGGAGTACTTAGAGGTGATATAAGAAATGGGATGGAATAAAGGGATAGAGATGTAGATATATAGGTGTTGAGATAGTGATCAAGGTGTCATAGATCAGTAAGAGAATAAGGGTCTATAAAACATAGAGATCAGGTGAACCGCATTAATATGTATGATCTTCCTAATTGTATAATACCATGAAGGGGCGTTAGCAGGGCTCTTTGTAATATTTATGGATCTATTACTCTACAGTGAGCCAGTTATTACAATAAGGATATAACGTATCCCAACTAACATGGTAATAAGTTCAAATATAAGTTGATGATGGTAATAAACTGAGTGTATAAGACCGAAAAGTGGGGTAATCTCTATACCATTATACCATCAACCATTGAGTATAAGCCAATGAGATCACTGCTTAGAAGCGATAATTCTCATTGATAATGACCCTTATAAGTCCCAATATCAGTTTAGTGACACTGTTGCAAACTTAGTATGGCAATAAGGAAGTGAGTGACTCTCTTACTGAATTAACTCGGTTAAAAGTTCCCTCAGCTCCACTCTTTATTACAATTAAATTTTCACATGTGAGTGATCGATATTCTACACGGTACAATGACATAAATACTTGAATAGATCCCATAGATCTGTCTATATCAAGTCAATTGATTATACTATATAGAAATATCGACAATGGCTGATAATCAAGATTCACTCTTGATAGATAATGTCAAATCATTAGTTTCAGGTGGTGTAGGTGGTTTAGCCGCTGTTATCACAGGTCACCCTTTTGATCTTGTTAAAGTTAGATTACAAACTGGTCAATATAATAGTTCGATAGATTGTATCAAGAAGACATTGGCTAATGATGGTTTATTAGGTTTTTATAGAGGTGTATTACCTCCAATTATAGGTGTCACTCCTATCTTTGCAGTGAGCTTTTGGGGTTACGATATGGGTAAAAAATTAGTTTCCTCGATAACCTCAACACCGGCAGATAAATTTTCTATTACTCAAATATCCATGGCTGGATTCTTAAGCGCTATACCTACCACCGCTATAACTGCACCTTTTGAAAGAGTTAAAGTTATGATGCAAATTCAAGATAGTCAAAATAAAACTTCGATGTTTCATGTCATAAAGCAAATATATAAAGAAGGTGGTATAAGATCTGTATTTAAAGGATCAGCTGCCACATTGGCAAGAGATGGTCCAGGTAGTGCATTGTATTTTGCTACATATGAATATTTGAAAAAAATGCTCTCACGAGACTCGGAGACTTTATCACTAGGTGCTATCACAGTGGCAGGTGGATTTGCAGGTGTAGCGATGTGGACTGGTGTATTCCCCATTGACACGATAAAATCAGTACAACAATCATCAAATGTACCGATATCTATAAATCAAGTTGTTAAAAAAATTTACATTGCACAAGGTATTAAGGGGTTCTTCCCAGGTATTGGACCAGCATTGGCAAGAAGTTTCCCAGCAAATGCAGCAACTTTCTTAGGTGTAGAATTAGCTAGGGATTTTATGAACAAACTCACGTAGTTTTTTTAATGTATAATTTAATTTTTAATTTAATATTTATTTTAATATAATTGGTGTTCTGATTAGTTAATGCCTTGAATTAAGAGCGCTTATATAGATTTCTATATTCAATTAATCAGATAAATGCACACGATTTCAATAGCGGTACATACTCATTATCATGCCAAGATATTACTTAGTGAAAATAAAGAAACAAAAAAAAAATTTTGAATTGAAACTCATACTGTTATAGATATCTATGAAATATCTCATCGATATTGTCTAGCTCTCTTGATATTGTAGTTGCAGTGTGAATAGATGTCACAAATGGCACAAGTGCCACACCTATTGTGTTAACACACCTTTAATCTCGTTATAATGACTAGTGTCATAATTTAAAAATCCACACTTTTGTAAATCGGATAATTTCCAAGACAAGATCCGGGTTTATCATAGTATATTACCGATGACTCTTCCTTTTATATAAAATTAAATTAAATCTCAATAACTTAAAAACTTGATGCTTATTCAATATACTACAAGATGAGTGAAACTGTGGTACCCGCTTCAGAAGATTTAGAGAAACTGCCCAGTAACACAGAGACACTAGATGAACAGGAAAAAATCTCTGTAGTTGACGAAACCACCATAGTAGCCTCGTTGAAACCAGAAGATGACCCATTTTACGACAGGTTGAGTCCAGCACGTAAGAAACTCACTGTGTTTCTCGTGGCATTTGCAGGGTTCTTGTCACCTATAAGTACCACGATGCATTTACCCCTGGTTAAAGAGATCGCAGAGGATTTTCACACAACGGGTAAGATCATTAACGTTTCCAATGCGTGTTACTGTATATTGATGGCGGTATCGCCGTGCTTGTGTACACCGTTTGCAGATAATTACGGACGTCGTATCACTTTTTTGGTTTGTCTTGTCGGTTACATCATCTCGTCATTCATCGTTAGTGAATCACAAAATTTACTGATGTTCTTTGTATTCAGATGTGTCACTGCCCTCTTCGGTACCGCGTTCTTCGGGGTAGGTGCTTGTATCATTAGCGATATCTATATCCCACAACAGAGAGGGACCGCGATGGGGTTGGTCTTGGTCGGGTCACAATTCGGATTGGCTATCGCTGCAGTGATAGGTGGGTTGATCATCACGTATACGAAATGGAGAGTGATTTTTTATGTGCTTGGTCTGATCGGTGGTGTCGTTTTCGTATTAGCATTTGCATTTTTAAAAGAAACATCAAGAACTTTGAAGATTGATGAAATTAGACGTGAAACTGGTAAGAAATACGTTTGGGTAAAATTTAATCCTTTAAATGTTGTCACCGCTACCAAGTATCCAACTGTCCTGTTACTGTCATTCATAAGTTGTACCATCTTGTACAACCAGTACTCGTTATTAACCCCCATCAGATACGTTGTCGATCCAAGATTTAATTTAAATACTCCCATTTATGGTGCCCTTTTCTATTTACTGCCTGGTGTTGGATACCTTATTGGATCATCATGTGGTGGACTCTATGCGGATTATTTTCCATAAATATATCGTCAAGAGAGGTTGTAGAATACCCGAAGACAGATTAAGATCGTCGATGGTATTCCAAGGTATTATCCTCCCAATTTCTGTTATGATCTATGGTTGGTCATTGGAGAAAAGTAAAGGTGGTATGGCTGTTCCTATAATATTCTTATTCATTAATGGATTATCACAATCCGTTTGTTTCCCGCTGATTAACGCTTATTGTGTCGATGCGGTTCCTCATTTGAAAGGTGATGTCATCGCTAATAATTATTTCTTAAGATTCTTAGCTGCTGCTATCGCAATGGGTACCGTTTTGACTCAACTTCAAAATATCGGAGTCGGTTGGACTTCCACGATATCGCTGTTTGTCGTTTGGCTGGGGTTTGCATGTAATTTATTCTTGATCAAATTTGGTGCTAAATTGAGACAGAATAGTTTCAAACCAAAATAGTTTTTAATATCATAGTTTTTTAAATTTATACACTTATATACATTTTTTTAATGCTTTTATCATCCGCTTTTTCACCATCCTTTACCTCTCATATCATCATCTCTTCTCTTTTTCATCTAATTGACATATTGTTAGTAAATTTGACATTCTCATTCATGATAATTGTATAAAATACTTACCCATTCTTTCTTACATTCTCTATATGCCAGGAAATATTCACCACAGATCTCTTTGAAATTAACATCATGATTCTCCATGCACCTTATAGCCATTCTTGAAGACTCTCCACATGGATCATAATATTTTGATGCTTCCTTTATGACAAATGCCTTTCTATGAGATTCTTGAGTTGGGTTATCTGGGTAAAATTTGAATTCTTCCACTTTTGCACCAGCTTTAGCGAAATCCACTTTACTCTTATCGTATATGACCTCTTCTTTCTCTATTATAACTTCTTGTTCGTCTTTCTTGTCATCCATCTTCAATCTTATACCAATTGTAATCTCTCTTAATTTATCCATACAATTGTGAAAAAGAAAATTATTTTAAAAAAAATAAAAAAAAAATTATTTTCACAAGAGAAGAGAAGAGAAGAGATTGTAATTAGATCGCAGATATATCGATGACTGACACGGTTTGTAGTCGTTGTAAAGAGGCACCCATGGTGTTGGTGGCCAGAAAGGAAAACTTCTGTGCTAACTGCTTCGTGAAATTTCTTCGTGGTAAGCAGAGAAAGCAAATGATGAGTGAGAAATATAAAGTCAAATATGGTAACAAGGAGAGTATAGTGACAAAAGTGATGTTGTGCTTATCTCTCGGTAAGAGTTCACTTTCGTTGCTTGATATGATCATAAGCTCGTTCCAAGAGCAAGCGTCGATGCACAAGGGGAAACAGGGATATCATTTGACTTGTCTTGTGATATCACAAAGGGGAGAAACTTCAGAACTGCAATTAAAGATCCAGGAGATCACTAAGGCTTATGAATTGGAAAATTTACAAGTAGTTTTCAAGATCTTGGATATTGACTCGTTTATCCCAAGTAATGAAAGTTTGACTAAATTAACTTGTTATCGTGATTTTAATACATTATCAACAGAGATCAATAATTCAAATTTATCAAAATTAACAGTTAAAGATTTACTTTCCCTTTGTCCTCAGAGAACTACCAAGGAAGACTTATTGGACATTATTTATCATGATTTATTTATTCATTCGGCTATTGAAGAAGGTTGTGACTCGTTGTTGTTAGCACATTCTATGACCAAATTAGCTGATAACATCATATCGTTGACGGTGAAGGGAAGAGGTGCTATGATCAACGAGAGACTCACAGATGGTGTGATCCCGGGCACTAATGTCGAAGTACTACACCCTTTGAGAGATATCTTACAAACAGAGATTGACAAATATGCAGAATTCACAGGTGTTGGGAAATTTGCTTTAGAAGAAACTAATAACACCGCCAATATGATGACAAAGTATAAGACAGTTAATGAGTTGACAAGAGCTTATTTTGAGAATTTAGATAAAGATTATTCAGAAGTCATATCAACAGTGGTGAAGATCGGTACTAAATTGACAAAACCTGACGTCAATGGTACTGCCATCAGTTGCAGAGTTTGTGGTGAAACTGTATATAAAGACCCACAAGGATGGCTCACCAATATCACTGTCACTGATGGTGCTCCCCTCACTACAGATGACGAGAGGGCGTTGTTGAAGATGTACGAAGAGAGTAAGATCGAGCAAGATGAACAAGTCGGTGACCTCGTCGATGTATGTTACGGCTGCTTGGTGAGTCTTGGAGAGGTGAAAGCAGGTTTAGTGTGGCCTCAGAGAGACCAGGGAATCTTGAACGAGTATATATTGACGGACGATGAGCAGTAAACTGCTCCAGACGCTGTGCTAAATAGGTTTTACAAAATCTGACATATCTCTCTTTGATGAAATTTTTCTGCGTCTCTAATAAAAATCGGCACCACCAGAGACACGGTTTATAATAACAAGAAACTCATCACTGCAAGATGGACAAGTACCCCATTGAGTACACATTCCAGCCGTCACCTTTGGTGTTCATCCAGGGGCTAGGGAAGGACGGTATACCGCAAGGATCAGCGAAGGATTTGAAAAGATCGAGTACTCCAGTGGTACATAATCCTTTATTGATCAATGCGGATAAGATATCAAGAAAACTGGAGACTGTGAGGGCATCATCAGGTTTGGAATTGGTCTCGTTGTTCAATAAATACAGCTTGTCTGATGATAATGTGTGGGATGATGATTTAATGCAATCGCAAATTGGTGCTCAGATAACGAAATATAGAATTAAATTCATAGATAATGAATTCTTACTTCCTAGATTCAGCAATGATCAATTATCAACAGAGTCTTCAGAAGAGGAACTGAGTAGCCCTAAGAACAATGTCACTTCGCCGTTGTCGCCTTTCAATGAGTCATCGGATTTGTTTCCTGATGGGATAGTGTCAGCTAATTGGATTCAGAAGTATAAAGATATAATACCTTCTGTATTTGTTAGTGTTCATGAATTGGATGCTGACACTGAGGATCTGAATCAGATTGCTACCAATGATACGATTTTGGAAGAGGAGATCAAGTATTTGAGAGACAGTGTAACGAAACATGGGATCAAGTTTCTTTCCATCATAGTTTGCTCTAGATCCATCATATTGAATCCTGATTTGATGGAGAGAATTTCTCATATTAAGAAACTGACAGGTTTACAAAACAGAAATTCATTGTTATTTTTACCTTCTGGGACAGAAAAGGAATTGAAAACGTTTGTCAGTCAGACGATTTCACTGATCAAAGTATTGAGTTTAGAATTTTATAATAATGTGGAAAAGAAAATCAAGAGAAAGAAGTCAAGGCAATCTTCAGCACAGCTTTCTCAAATACCGCAAGGATTGATTCAACCTTTTTGGGAAGCGAGATATTTTGTCAAATTGGCATTGATCCAAGAATTCAAATTTTCTCACACTGAACAAGCATTGAAATTCTGGGAACAAAGTTATGCATCGTTATTAGAGATTTTCAAATCGTTTCCTAAAGAGCATCACCGTTGGAACGAATTCCGCATGCTATTGGATTTCATACTGTACCATATCGTGAGATGCACATTGTATATGGAAGATGCCAATCTTGCCTTTGCCAGATTTGATACGCATATACAAAATGTGATTGATTTTTTGAAAATACACAATATCATACCAAAATCGTATCTGGTTTTGACTTGGTTGAATTATCAGTTCTGTTGGTTTCTGGGATTATTAGAGTACGTTCCGAAAGAGTTAATCCCTGTGGATATCCCATATGAGATCACGGATAAGTCAAGATTATCTATGCCCAACGCGGGTTACTTGTATTTACAAGCGGTGTCCTTGACTGAGAAGAGGAAATTGGAACTGCTGCTGTATGATGGGGAGGATTATGTTGATACATATATGTCTTTACCTATTGAGAATGAAAGGGAATTCAATTATAATTTGGAATCGATAAATTTATTGAAGAAGCTGTTAGTGGTTTTCAGTAAATCTGAAAATTTCAAGAGAACTGAGAATTACATTAAATACGAAATCGCTGAATTTCTTTACCTGCTGGAAAATTATGAAGAAGCTATTGAACAATACGAAGAGTGTTATGATTTCCATTGCAAGGAAAAGCATTTCTGGAAAGACATTGAATACGAAGTTGTGAAGAAAATTTATGAATGTTTTATGAAGTTGAATAACAACAAGAAGACTATTGAGTATTTGTTCAAGTTATCAATTTTCCCTCAAGTGGGTGATATCTCGGTAAATATCTTACCAGAGACCATGGCAATAAATTTAGAAGAACAAATCTTTGATGCCGAATTTTTCTTTCAAAATTCGAATATCCCAATATCAGAATATTGCCAAGCCCAATTATCTTTGAAACCAAAAGTGCATTCTCCATTGATGGAATTGGTTGAGTTGAAAACATTGGAGCTTGAATTTGAAGAAAATAGTGTTATCTTGCCTATTCTCTTAGAACATGATGCCGCTATAGAGCTGAAAGAGTATCAATTGGTGGAATTGGAAGAGAAAGATGGTAAGTACGTCGGTAAGGCAAATACCTTAATCTCTTCACCGTCACTTGTTTTCCATTTCAAAGGTTTGAAGGCAAGTAAAGTTGGTAGATCATCTTTGAAACCGAAGATTAAAGTCACTGCTAGAGTACAGGATAAAGTAGATTTACTCATTAATGTGAACCTTCAACAGAAACTGCCCACTCCAACTAGATACCTCTGGTACTCTGTGAAGAACGATGTGTTACATAAGGATTTTTTCAAAATCGCTAACCCCTTCTCTATGGTTATCTTACCAAGACGTCCTAAAGTTGTTGTCAGCATCGAGAACGATAAGACTTATTACCTTGGAGAATCGCTGTCAATTCCAATACAGATCAATAACGATGATGAAGAAGATGTTAATATGTCCATAGAAGCCGTTGTTGAGTTCCCTTATCATTGGAATGAGAACGATAATGAGGGTCAATTGTTAAAGATTAACTCAATCCCGTCATCGACTTCTGAGAAAAGAGAATTGATCATGAACATCCCCTCAGATGTCTCTTTCAAGTCATTGAAATTTTCCTTGAAAACCTTAGTTATCGCGGGTGATACTGATATCCCTATTGAAGACACGATATCTGTTAATATAAATATTGTGCTGCCTTTGAAGACCAGATTAACGATATTACCAAGATACAGACAGCAGGATATGCCTACACCGTTTGTGCATATTGAAGAGACAATTCCTACTCCAACAAGGTACTGGTGTGCTCGTGAAAATATTGTCGCTAATAATGAAGTGGAAATTGTGGATTCCATCTTAACTGTGAATCATCCCGAGGAATTTATCACAGAATTGAATAGTGATGATAAGAAGATTAATAGAGCTGTGGATGAGATTGTATATGATGAATTTTTCAGCACAAAATCAAATGACGGTATCATTCATAGAAATATCATGATAAATGCATTCAACACGGTTACATGGAAAAGAGTTGGTTCTGATACGATAAATGAATTTAAATCGAAGAATTTAGAGTTGAATTTACCATTATTCGACCCTAGAGTCTTATTATTATCTGATGAAACTGAAGACGGCCTAGTGCATTTACAATATATCATTGAGAATCCAGCACCAAGAATATTCCAATTCACAACGGCACTCACTGATAATGACAACCAAGTTGTTCGTGGAGATTTGAAAAATAATTCATTCCCAGTGTTGCCATTCACTAGACAACATTTGAATTATTATTTAAAATTATCAGATGGTGATAAATTGCCAAAGATTAAGATTTACGATTTACAATATAAAGTTTATTTACCGATATTACCAGTTAACGATAAAGTAAAACTGGATAATGATGGATTCATTTATGTTAAAGAAGCATTGAATTGATTATATAGATCAATACAAAATAAAATTCAAATTAAAAAAATTGTAGTATATAGCTTAAACGAGAACCTTATTAAACTTAATTAACACCTAATAATTGAACTTCAAAGATTAAAGTAGCATTTGGTGGGATTAAACCTGGGAAACCTCTGCTTCCGTAAGCCAATGGACCTGGGATTGTTAATCTAGCGGTTTCACCAACGGATAATTGAGGAATAGCTTCATCCCAACCTTTGATGACTTGTCCAACACCGATATAAGTTTGGAATGGCTTACCACGATCTCTTGAAGAATCGAATTTTTTACCGTTTTCTAAAGTACCGACATAGTGGATCGTTACTAATTCACCGGCTTTTGGGAAAGTTTTACCATCACCTAATTGACATAAAAGTTAGTAAATTGCTTTCAATTAAATGGATCGATGGTATGGCAATTGAGGGTTCCAAAAAAAAAAAGATCAAGGAGTCAAATTTCGATTAAATATTGAGGAGAACTTACCTGGTGAGATTCTTTCGATATTGACAGACATTGGAGAGGAAGTATTGAAAAATGATCTATTGAATAAGACAGAACTAGTATTGAATCTGGTTGCTGTTGGTCTAATGAATGATCTTCTTGCAAATTGATTAACAAACATTTTTATCTCTTACTTTTTTCATCAATTTTGAATGCTCACTCTTTTTTTTCTTTCGGTTTTTGTAACAATATTTGAGACTTCTCTGTTAAGGTAAGTTATAGTTGTTAAGGAGATTGTACTACAACTGATAATATACGATTACAATTATTATTAATATTACACTCTATTGGTTATATAAGCTATCCTAAACACCATTTGGGAAGTTATTACCACAATACATGAATTTATTGAACATTCATAAAGGTTAAAGTACATTTTACCCTGCCTTTTGTTTGTACACGACTTTTGACTCTAGATATCAAATCTAAAGTTCCTCTACCATTTGCACTGCAAATGATGTATCTGGTGGTACTAGCTGTTATATCATCATTGATATCTTGCTAATTCAAGCAAGTTCACTTCTTTCTCATGCTTCTTCTCCTGTTATTGCTTGGTGTATTTACCACATTATTACCAGGAGTAGCTGGTGCCGCCACTAAGGGCTTAGTCAGTGTCTTTCTCGTAGACAGTCTCTTTGCTGGCTTAGAAGGTGTTGCTTCAACAGCTGGACCAAACCTTGTTGATCTTCTCGAAGACAGTGGTGTGGCTGCTACACTTTGCTTGAGCAGTTTCATTGAAGGTGTCAGTGCTGTAGATCTAGTACGTTTTCTCTTCACTTCAGATGGTGGGATCTCATGTTCATTATCTGAACTAGATGAAGACTCAGTTTTCTCTGATGCTTTCTCTTCTGATTCTTCTTCTTTCTCTTCCTCTTTCACTTTTTGCACTCTACCTTCTTCCTCCAATTGTTTCTCTTTTTTGCCCTTAACGTTATCCTTGCTTTCATCATCTGATTCTTCTTTAGTCTTCACTTCCTCCACCTCTTTCTCTTGCTCAGGTTCCTCCTTTGGTGACTCTGGATCTCCAGATTTGGCAGGTGTAGAAGCATTACTCTTATTTCTAGTCGATCTACGTACTCTCACTGGTTTTTCAGGCTCAGGTTCCGGTTCAGGAATCGACTCTGGTTCAGATGATTTCCTCCTTGTACTTGATCGTGTCAATATATTACGTTTTGTCTCTTGTTTATCATCCTCGTCTCCTTCATCTTCTGAAGCTCCATCACTGTCACTCTTATCCAATCCATTATCCACTTCCTTCTCCTCAGATGCTCCCTCTGGAGTACTCTCCAATTCTTCTAATCCTTGTAAGTCATAAAGAGTTTCCAATTTCTCAATTACATCCTTCTTTGTCACAGGACTCGATACAGACGCATTAATTATCTTCACTATCAGACTTATATTAGCATTCTTACGTGCACCCAACGGCTTATTCTTTGCCACAGCTTTGAGCAAATGGGTCTCATCTTGGAATGACCACGTCTTCATCATTAGCAGATAGATATTACTCTTGTATATAGCTATATGATGGTCGTGTAAATGTCCTTTGTTTTGTTTCCTTATTTGTTGTAGCGCTCTTTCTTTCCAATGTCGTTGAAAAATTGATAAAAAAATTTTTACCGTGAAGGAGGTTTTGATCAAGTTGTGAAGAAGAGGGAGACTAGAGATATAATCATCATGCCTAGAAAAGCTGAGTTGTTGAACTCGTTGTCGAGGGGCCGTGTCCGTGCCTCGATGAACAAGTATAATATATTCAACTTGTACAAGAAGAGGTCGGCTAAATTCCTGATAAGTCCACTTAATTCTTTTAGACAACAATGGTATGCAAAGACAGAGACAAGAGCTTATCATGGTGAACATATAAGAGAAGGAAGATGGAAGACATATTTCGATCCGAAATTGAAAGGTGTGGCCCAATTGGACGCCTCTTTGAGTGGTGCGGAAGAAGTGGCTACACCGTTAATGATGCAAACATTTGCAGTATTGGAGAAGAGATTAGATTTCGCCATATATAGAGCTATGTTTGCAAGTTCTATAAGACAAGCAAGACAATTTATCATTGGTAAAAATGTTAAAGTCAATGGAACAGTTATAAAACATCCCAATTATACACTTAAACCTGGAGATATGTTCTCTGTGGAACCGGAGAAAGTTTTATTGGCCTTGGGTAGAAAGAAACCAAGTTTAAGAGAAGCTGTTAATATTGATAATATCCAAATCGCTAAATGGAACAAGTACGTCAAAGAGGCAAAGGAAAGACCTTATGATGCTTGGTTGAAAAGACAAGAGAAACAAGAAAAGAAATTACAAGATAAATCAACACCAGTTGATGATGCTCTGCTTAAAGAGAAGAATGAAAGAATATTCAAATCAATGTTAGCAAAGCAAAGAAATACCACTAGAGCCACTGTGTTCCATGATATTGTCATAACTTATAACGCAAATCCAACTAGTGAAGAAATCTCTGACTCCATATTCATTGCACAATTTGGTGTTGAATTAAGTAAGAAATGTGCTAACGTTATTGAATTATTAGGTAAAGATAACAAGATCTTAGAACATAAAGAAGTTTCAGAATTTGAAAATTTACTTTCAACAAAGACTGAAGAAGGTCAAGAACTTAAAGAAGATAAATCATTTAATATAAGGAAGGTAAAACAATTGATTAATGAAATTCATAGTGATTACCAAAACAAACTTAGAGCGGATGCAGAACAACTGCAAGTAGACCCAAGCTCAATCAACCAAACTTATAACGCCAGTTGGACAAAAGGTTTGAGAAGACATCTCCCAGTACCAAAACTGGAAGAAATTGAAGAACAAGGTGAAGAAACTGTACAAGTCAATTTACCATGGCAAAAAGGTCTCTTCGGTAGACAAGACCCCTCCAAACCATACTTCACCCCATGGCAACCAAGACCATTCTTAAGTACCGTAGCCATCTTGCCACACCATATTGAGATTTCATTCGAGACTTGTCATGCCATCTACTTGAGAGACCCAGTTGCTAGGCCTGGTGCTTCAGAAGTTATCTCACCAATGTCAATCGACCTTCATACAAGGGCTTATATGTGGTACTTAAGACACTCTTAGTCTTTATATACGAACTAGAATTTAAAATACCTTGTACATATATATTTTATACATCTTAACATGTAAGAAAAAAATTTAGAAAAATCTCATCTCTTGAAGTTTCAGGAATAACTACTCGATGACTCTCGTTGAATGCCTCGGATCTCACCAAAGCTCTTGATCGAGTCCCTCAAGATTCATAGAGCACTACCTCATTTGCTCCCGGTATGCAGGTCACTTAACCAGGCTCAATTAGAGCTCAATTGGATCCAAAATGAGCTTCCCTCTTCCAGGCACGTCGAGGCCATCTTGCAAAGATCTAACCATGTACCACTTCAATACATATTGGGAAACCAGCCCTTTGGGAACTTGGATATCATATGTGAACCAGGGGTGTTGATACCGCGTAATGACACAGAAGAGTGGTGTTTCGAGCTTGTGGAAGTATTGAAAACGGTGGATAGTGATTTGAAAGTATTGGATATGTGTACTGGAACCGGTTGTATACCGTTATTGCTCACTTCAGAGTTGCCCAATATGACAGCTGTGGGTGTTGATATCTCTGACTTTGCCGTCCAATTAGCAAAGAGGAATTACGAACATAATAAGGATCAGTTACTGAAAGAGGTGAAATTTTGTCATGGGGATCTATTTGATGCCAATGTGATCACTCAAACACCAATAGAGAATTACGATCTAGTGGTGTCAAACCCTCCCTACATTCCAGACTCCGAATTCAATATACGTAACGGCATGGAGCGCTCAGTGAGGTTGTATGAGCCAAGATTGGCATTACTGGGTGATGTAGAAGTGTTTGATTCCTTAATCACGAATTGTGTGCTCGGTTCAAATTGTAATGGATTTATATTTGAATTAGCAGGTAAAAGGCAGGTCGATCATGTTATGAACAAGGTGAAGACTTTAAAAGGTAATTGGGAAGTTGGGTTTAGAGTTGATTCTAATAATCAATACAGAAATGTTTTTGGATGGAAGACCGGTACGAATATGAGTGTTCTAGCAAATTTAAATACAAGCAAATTATGACTATATATAATTAATTAGCATCTTCTTCTTTAGCCTTCTTAGCAACTTCTTCCTTCTCGTTCTCTTCCTCGGCTTTTCTCTTTCTTTCATTCTTTCTTACAAATCCTCTTCCAACAGCGGTAACACCACCTTCCTTAGGTATCACTCTGATAGCCCACAATAAATAACCTCCACCACCTCTCATGGTCATCAATGGATGGATTCTTCCTGGGATGGTTTGATAAGGTCTTACTCTAGTCTCGAAGATGTTAGGGTTGATGACTCTTAAATCCTTAGCAATGGCATGTTGAGTCTCCAAGACTAATTCTTTGTATTGAGAGTACACCACGATTGGTCTTGAACCACCAATCTTGTCAAGAAGTTGAGGAATTAAAGTTGTTGGGTATGTAGTAGAACAATAGATCAAACCATCAAATTTACCAGTTTCACACATTTCAATGGTCTTATTGATATCCTCTACTCTCAGTTTACGACGGTGGTATTGTTCTCTCTTCAGAGGTTTTAACTCTGCGATCTCCTCAGATGTCTGCTCGTTGAATACCAATTTCTCTTCTTCTGGCTCGAAAAATTGTAACCAATTGATTGGCTTTACGATGGAGTCAATTAATGAATCGGGGTAATTTGAACTCTTTAACAGAATTATGTTTGGATGCTCATTCTCGTGAACTAATACAATAGTTCCCTCACCTCTCATTCTCTCCATCATGGCATAAAGTACAACACCTCCAGTTTCATCAGCCAACAAATATTTACCACCTGGTCTAATATCACCTAAGTTCATCATTAAACCTAATGTCTCCTCACTTAAATCCAATACTTTATTAACATCTTTATCTATGTAGTATTGTAACATTTGAGATGAACCTAAATATTCAATGGTGAATCTTCTTAAAAACTTCAGTTGTTTCCTTTTCAAATATTTCTCCTGTGAGAATTTTGTTTTCAAAACAAAACCTTCATGAGATTGAATAATCTTATTAATCAAATCTTCTCCACCTTGTTGTTTTTTCAAAATTTCAATATCCTCACTAGACAATTTCTGGATTTTTGATCCAATATCAATGATATTCTGATTTGATTCACTACTCTTAATCACTTCTAAAACCAGTTCTGGTGTCACTTTCTTGTCCTCTTCTCTAGTATCAGGATCTTCTTTATCACCGTTATATGTCAAACTGCGAATCGGTATCACAGATTTATCATCTTGTATTTCAAAAGACTGACCCAATGGGAACCCCAAAATACCGTCCACCATGAACGACCCAAACTTCCCAAGACTTATAGTCCCACCTGGTCTCGTTTCAATGATCTTCAACCCACTCGAAGGCATCCTCAACAACACATGTTGCTTCGGCCTTATAATTGCAGTCTCCTTCACATACATTTTCTTTTAATAAATGCTAATTAGATTGAATTTTATACCAATCTCATCTCTTTTCTCTTAAGATCACTGTGTGAAAAAAAAAAAAATTTCAAAAATTTAAAAAAAAAAAATTTTTTTTCACAGGGAAGAGAATAATTTTTTATCTGAATAAGCTTAGTACTTTGTATAGATATCCATATAAGTATAAGTTAAGTAGTCATAATGGGAAGAAGAGCTAGAAATAAGCAAGGTGCTCCACCTTCTTTCGAAGATATGCAAGCCAAGAAGGTTAAGAAGGATTCTAAGAGAAAGATAGAAGATAAACCAGTGGAAAGATCTAGTAAGAAACATGCATCTGAAGATAAGAAGTCTAAGAAATACAAGAAACAAAGACCAGACGAGGAAGAGATACCGGAAGATTTACCAGAGGTCGATTTGGAAGAACTTTCATCTGCAAAGAAGACTTTGTTCGACGACTCTGAGCCTGAAGAAGAAGAGTTAAATGATGAATTTGATATAGAAGATGGGGATGAAGATGAAGATGATGAGTTCTATGACTCAGCTGGGGAAGGTGATGAAGAAGCCATTGCTAAGCCAATGTTCTCCGATGATGATTCTGATATGGAAGAGATGGAGAAATTGAATGCTGAGAATATGGAAGCATTCTCTAGACAATTGGATGAAGAAGAAGAGATGGATGCAGAAGACGCAGAAGCTGAATTCTTAGAAGCCGAGCAACAAAACCCAAGAGCTATTGTCTTACCAACAGAAGAAGAAGAAGCTGAGATTGCTAAGCAACCAAAAGATTTAACTGCTATAAGGACAAGAATGATCGAGATCACTAAAGTATTAGAAAATTTCAAAGATTTAGCTGAAGAGAATAGAAGTAGAACAGAATACGTTGAAAGATTAGTTAAAGATATATGTGATTATTTTGGATATAGTCCATTCTTAGCTGAAAAATTATTCAATTTATTTTCACCATCTGAAGCTATGGAATTCTTTGAAGCTAATGAAATTGCTAGACCTATAACGATAAGGACAAATACATTGAAGACAAGGCGTAGAGATTTGGCACAGACATTGGTTAATAGAGGTGTCAATTTACAACCAATTGGGTCATGGACTAAAGTTGGTTTACAAATTTTTGATTCACAAGTACCAATTGGTGCTACACCAGAGTACCTTGCTGGTCACTATATCTTGCAAGCAGCATCATCCTTCTTACCAGTTATGGCCTTATCACCACAAGAGAACGAGAGAGTCTTGGATATGGCTGCTGCTCCAGGTGGTAAGACCACTTACATATCGGCTATGATGAATAACACAGGTTGTGTGTTTGCCAATGATTTCAATAAATCAAGAACTAAATCATTAATAGCCAATATCCATCGTCTTGGTTGTAAAAACACTATTGTTTGTAACTACGACGCTAGAGAATTCCCAAAAGTCATTGGAGGGTTCGATAGAGTATTATTGGATGCTCCATGTTCAGGTACCGGTGTTATAGCCAAGGATGAAAGTGTTAAAATATCAAGAACTGATAAAGATTTTATGCAAATTCCACATCTTCAAAAGCAATTGTTATTGTCTGCTATTGACTCAGTGGATGCCAATTCAGCTACTGGTGGTGTTATCGTATACTCTACATGTTCTGTCGCTGTTGATGAAAATGAATCTGTTGTTGATTATGCATTAAGAAAGAGACCAAATGTTAAATTAGTGGAAACTGGTTTACAAATTGGTAAAGAAGGTTTCACCTCATACCGTGGTAAACATTTCAATTCTACAATCAGTTTAACGAGACGTTATTATCCACATACATATAATGTTGATGGGTTCTACGTTGCCAAATTCAAGAAGATTGCACCATCACCACACGATAAATCCAAGGCCGGTGCCAGTGAGAAGGAAAGAGCAGCAAGAGCTGAAGAAGAAGAAGAAGGAATCATTCATGGTGATTTCGCTGAATTTGATAATGAAGAAGATAAAGAATTGATCGATCAAACGGTAAAGAGAAATTTGAAAAAGAGAGGTTTAAATCCAAATGTTGTATTGGGTAAGAAATCAAATTAAAATTAATTAATCTTTTGTACAATATTTAAATATATCATTATAATTAATACACAAGTTCGAAATCAATCATTTCTTAAATGAAATATTACCTAAATTATGCTCTTTAATATAATCTGGACCCATCTCTTCGTATTCCAGTTTAGTAATATAACTCTTACTGCATTCCTCACTAGCAGACCATTTAGCCATCCCCTTCCAGGCATCTAACAATGGATCCTCTGCCATTCTCACCTTAAGTGGTGAACCAACGGGGAGGAACCCTTGGAACTCCGTGATGATTCTTTCTTTGAAACCTGGTAATTTTATAGCTCCACCAGTGAGGAAGACATCCTGTAATGCAGCATAGGAGTCTCCTGATGTGCAACTACCGGATAACCTCTTGGTCAATATACCTTCACATAACTCTGCGATACCAGCTTCATCGATACCGGCTATAGAAGGCTGGAAAAAGATCTCAGGCACTTTGATTCTTTCCACATTCAAATGCATTTGATGTTGTTGATGTTGGTCTTCAGCGTCAAATGGTGTAGGTCCTCTAACGAATTTATGTATTATCGATTTCTTATAATCGAATTGATTAGCATAAGTATCTTCCACTGTGAAATTTGGATCATATTCTAATAATTCTTGCTCTAATTGAATCAAATTTTTCTCTTCTTCCTCCTCCAGTTCAGAATTTTGCACATTGGCGATATCTCTATAAATTGCCCAATCATCATCATTGGCACCAAATGTATCGTTTGGATCATTGTCTATCGTCAGAGAATTACCTCCACCTCTTCTTCTCTTTGAACCCACGGTGCTATCAACGCTGTTTCTGTCATCACCAGCGGCTAAGGACGCTATATTTTTCATTCTCATTTGTGCTGCATGAGATTTCCTATCGTTAAGCTCCTCTTTAAGCTTCTTACGTTCCTTTCGTCTCTCTAAGATGGCTTGTAATTTATCTCTTCTATCATTAATCCAACCTTGCTTATCAGTTTCTCTCCATATTCTGTCTTTCTCCAATTCTTCCTCTTTTCTCTTTCTTTCCAGCTCTTTTTCCAACTTAGCTCTCTGTCTGGCTTCGTAATTAGATTTCATTAATCTTTGCTTACGTTTCTCTTTAATCTGATCTTCATCCAATTGGTCATCTGGAATATCTACTAAGGCAAATGTAGGTTCCTCTGTATGCTCATCATCTCCAATATCCTGGTTTCTAGCTTTCTTCAATTTCTTTTCAAGATCTGCCATATATTTTTTGAAATCCAGTTCTCCCTCGAAACCTTCAGCTACAAGTGTATTATGAATATGTTTCTTCGACGTGTTGGCTATCTCGTTCTGTAATGTTGTATAATATTCATATTCTTGTTCTTTTTGTATCAATTTCTCTAATCTCTTCTTTTGAGCTTGTTCTTGTAATCTTCTACCACTTTCTTTCCTCTTTTCTGCCTCTAACAGCAACTCTTCCTCTGTCTTGACCACTTTGACAACTTCTGTAAATGGTAACTCTATACATCTATCCTTAGTGACAAGATTATCCATATCTAATATGGTTTTAATTTCTTCTTGATAATCATTGGAGACATAACAATGATCTTTATAAAGATTTTCAGTTTGAAATTGGTTTAATTTAACTGGGAAATATGGATATTTCAAAGCCAAAGATTGTGAAAGGTATGTAATAGCAGGATTAGCACCGAAATCTAATCTTCTTGATTCACTTAAAATGGCTTTAGTATCAATCACAGGGAAAACATGAGTAGATTCATGACCTGCACCTATAACGATACCGCTTTTCCCGTTATTAGCATGGAAACTGAATAAACTGTCTATACCAGTGACAACCTTGGGCAGGTTATAAGCTTCAAACAATAACTGATACATGTTTGCACGATGTGAATGCGGAGCACCTAACATCTCTGTCATAATTATTGGATTATTAACACCCCCTTGAGAATTAACACCAAGTCTTGAGAAAGAGTAATCTAACATATGCTCGATGTAATCCCAATTGGTGATCAAATTACCATCAAAGGGAGTCTTCATCGAGGATTTAACAGATGAATCAAGAAACACATCGTTACCGACTAAAGTTAAAGTCTTATTAAGCTTTCTCTCTCTGAATCTAGATATAACCGACGGGAAATTGTGTGATGGTGAAGTGGCGTTAGTCAATCCTATTCTCATATATGATTTACCGAGATCAATGGCAATTGGCACACCTTGGACATAGTTGGTCGATATTGGCTCTGGGCCGAGTGGTGTCTCCAAATCCTTCGTATAGTACACCTGCTGCTGTGGGATAGGTGTGCTGGTCTTGCTCCTGAGATCACCGTCAACAGTCATGATTGGGTCTTATTCTATTCTCTAACGTCCAATACAAATATCGTTCATGAATCTCAATAAACTGTTTTTACCCGTGAAAGAAAATTCAATTAAATTTAAAAAAAAAGAGAGAGAGCAAAATGACAACAGCACAGATTCTATACATTACTATTGTGTATACATTGAGCAATTGCTATATAATATCATACGATGAGTAATACAGAACCATCTAATCAGTATAGTATCCAAGGGTACAATTTGGTGACCTTGTTGAAACGGTAAGTAACAATTGCTCTTACGAGACATGAGAGTGTATATATATTTTGAGAAACGCGACTAACTAGATTAAATACTTGAATAGTTTGGAAGCTGCTACTTCCCGTTTAGAAGATGTCACTGTTTTCCAAGAAGATGCTGCCGCATTGAGACAACATTCATCCTCCGCCACGCCTCTGGTCGCTGCTGGTGCCATTAGCCTGTCTAGTTTGCCTGCCGCTGCTACCGCTACTACCAGTCCAGCTGCTCCAGTAGTTAAATCAGTAGTAGAAGAGACACCAAAGCTGGTTAAGGAATTTGATCAATTCATTGATGATAACTTGACTCCATTGGCTGAGTTGTCAAAGGAGATTGATCCTGTTGTATCTGAACTGGTTGGTTACTTGGTCAATGCTTTTAAAGAAGAGAGGAAATTCTTATTAGCTGTATCAAAATCTAAGAAAGTCACTATCGCTGATCCAGCATTCGCTGAAGCTTTAAAGCCAATGAATATGGAAATTGAAAAAATCATCAAGATTAAAGATGATAATCGTCAATCTAAATTTTTCAGTCATTTAAATACTTTAGCTGAAGGTTGTCCAGTCTTAGGTTGGGTCGTTGTTGATACTCCAGTCAGTTTCATTCCTGACTATAAAGATGCCGCTCAATTTTGGGCTAATAGAATCATGAAAGATTTCAGGGATTCTGATCCAAAGCAAGTAGATTGGGCAAAGAAATTCTTATCCATTTTTGATAATTTGAAAAGTTATGTCAAAGAGTATCACGTGACCGGTCCATCTTGGAATGCACAAGGTGGATCATTAGCTGATGCTTTGAAAGGAGATGATGTCGCAGTTACCAAGTCTGTTGTTCCACCAACTCCAGCTCCATCTGCCGGAGGTCCTCCTCCACCACCTCCTCCACCTCCAGCTTCAATTTTCGAAACTGATGATGCTAAACCTGAATCTGGTATGGGTGCTGTATTCAGTGCATTAAATCAAGGTGAAAATATAACTAAAGGCTTAAAGAAAGTTGACAAATCACAAATGACACATAAGAACCCAGCTTTAAGAGCTTCGTCAACTGTGGAACTGGTAAGTAAGAAACCTGTACCACCAAAGAAACCACAAAGTCTTACACAAAAGGCCGCTAAGAAACCACCTAGAAAGGAATTACTCGATACTAAATGGATGATTGAGAATTTCGAAGATACTCATGATATTGTCATTGACGGTGAAATGCAACAAAGTGTATTTATCGCTAAATGTAGTAATGTTACAATTCAAATTAAAGGTAAAGTTAATGCATTAACTATAAGTGAATGTCATAAAGCTGGATTAGTTGTCGATTCATTAGTTTCAGGTATTGACGTTATAAAGAGTACCAAATTCGGTATCCAAGTCTTAGACACTACACCAATGATCTCTATTGATCAATCCGATGAAGGTCATATCTACTTGGCTAAGACCTCGTTATGTACAGAGATATTAACATCGTCTACAACGTCATTAAACGTCAACGTTCCAGATTTGGAAGTCGAAGGTGATTTCAAAGAACTCGCAGTCCCTGAACAATTCAAACACACTTTCAATGACAAGGGAGAGATGGCTACAGATATCGTTGAACATGCTGGTTAAATGATACTGAGAAATGTGGAAAATTCTAGAATGTTATTGGCACGGCAGATCCTTAATTTTGCTGTCATTTGTGTTTTGTTAACAAGTTTTTTTTTATCTATGTGTACTAAAATTCATCGATAACAATCTTAAATCTTTGTATAACATTGTAACTAGTAACGTGTTTAAAATTGGATAATCACTTAGTAAATTAGATATCTACGCTCTCTATATATTGATCTCTTAAATAAATCAGATAAATCTCTATAATAAATGATTGTATATGCTTATTTTGACTGAATACATATAAAATCATCGCAGAAACAACCAGAAAAAAATTACGAAATCACTAAGAGAGAAAGAAAAAAAATTATTAAAAAAAAATTTCACAGTGAAAGAAATCATCAAAAGTTTTGAACAAGGCCAGCGAGTAATTGTTTTAGTAATCTAATCTATTATAAAGCAATCAAGTTATATAAATACATATATCTAATCCAAGATGGTCAAGGAAACCAAATTTTATGATATATTGGGAGTCTCAGTCACTGCAACTGATGTAGAATTAAAGAAGGCATATAGGAAAGGTGCTTTAAAACATCATCCAGATAAGAATCCATCACCTGAAGCAGCAGAAAAATTTAAAGAAATTTCATCTGCTTATGAAGTATTATCTGATCCTAATAAGAGAGAGATTTATGATCAGTATGGTGAAGATGGATTGAATGGTGCTGGTGGAATGGGAGGCGGTATGGGAGGTGGTATGGAAGATTTGTTTTCACAATTCTTTGGAGGAGCAGGTGGAGGATTTGGTGGAGGTAGTCAACGTAGTAGAGGTCCACAAAGGGGTAAAGATATTAGACATACAATTGGTTGCACATTAGAAGAATTATACAAGGGTAAAACTGCTAAATTAGCCTTAAATAAGACTGTATTATGTAAGACATGTGATGCTAAAGGTGGTAAAGAAGGTTCAGTTAAGAAATGTGATTCTTGTGGTGGTCAAGGTATTAAATTTGTTACCAGGCAAATGGGTCCAATGATTCAAAGATTTCAAACTACATGTGAAGTTTGTAGTGGTGAAGGTGAAATTATTGATCCAAAAGATCGTTGTAAAACATGTAATGGTAAGAAAGTAAACAATGAAAGAAAAATTTTAGAAGTTAATATTGATCCAGGTATGAAAGCAGGTCAAAGTGTTGTTTTCAGTGGTGAATCTGATCAACTGCCAGGTGTTATTCCAGGTGATGTTGTATTTGTTGTTGATGAAAAACCACATGAATCATATACAAGAAAAGGTGATGACTTATATTATGAAAGTAAGATTGATCTTTTAACTTCATTAGCAGGTGGTGAAGTTGCCTTTAAACATATTAGTGGTGATTATATAAAATTTGATATCCTTCCAGGTGAAGTAATTTCTCCAGGTGCTGTTAAAGTTATTGAAGGTAAAGGTATGCCAATTAGAAGACTGGGTCATTATGGTAATTTATTTGTTAAATTTGAAATTGAATTCCCTGAAAAGAATTTTACTTCAGAAGATAATTTAAAATTATTAGAAAAAGTATTACCACTGAGAAATAAAGTTGAAATTCCAAAAGGTGCTATTGTTGATGATGTTTCATTAGAAGAAGTTGATTTATCTAAACATAGACCTTCAGGTAGAGGTGCTGGAAACAGTTATGATGAAGATGATGATGAAGAAGGTGCTGGTCCAGGTGTTCAATGTGCTTCACAATAGATTTAATTTTGGATGAATAAATTATTATAATTAAATAAAATTCCCCATTAATCATTCATTTTGAAAACCACTATGTGATTCTTAAATCATCATTTGATAATCTTTTTAAATTAAATTAAATTATTGCTTTTTAAATTATATTTTACAAACCTTTTAAAGCATAATATATATACATTTATTATTATAAAATAATTGTTAAATATGGTTAAAAATACAAGTAAACGCTAAACCAAATAACAAAACCTAACCACATAATCTGTAATGGAGATCCAATAAAGCAACTAACAATAAATAAAAATCCAAACACAATACCACTCTCATCCGCCACTGGTCCATAAAGTATAGACAACGATAATAGCAAGCATTGGAAATGGTAGCTGTACTGCGTATCGAATTGCAACGTTAAGTAATTGAATACTCGAGGAATGGGGAAATAGTAATGCCTGAAATGATAATGATGATGAAGTAATGGGAATATTATATTAAGTAGATGCATGCACACTATCAAGACTTTTATTGTGGTGGATCGTGTGGCCGATTCACTGGGCGGTTCACTGGAATGTATTATATAGTCATCTTCGGTGAATGAGTCTCTTCGACATCTGAATGGCTCGTATGCAGTTTCATTGATCATATCAGATTTGCAATTTGTCTATTTGAGATTTTTTGTATGAGGATTTTTTCTTAAGTTAATTGAGAAATTTCAATATGTAAGAGATACAAAGTGGTATTCAATTAGATAATCAACGATTAGATAATGTTGAGTAGAAAGTAGATAATAGTTAAGGGGTACTGGAATCTGTCATAATTAGTTGCTATTATGATTTCAATTACATTATAGTTACATTATCATACAATAGACTTTATTCAATTCAACGCTGAAATAACCCATTGCACCAACTCATGCATACTGCTAAAACCACCTTCTTATCTCTGTTCTGATCTTCAGTTGTAGATACTAATTACAAATAACTATGGCGTTGTATAATAAATCACGTTAATGTTGTATTGGCGCACAGGTAAACCCCCCAAGAACTTGAGGCGGATTAATTTAAATTATAATTATGATAATTATAGTCAAACTTTTAAAAGAACCGATTTATTAATCAATAAACTAATATATCATCTATCAATTATCATTTGTCTTAGAAATATTGAAAGGAATTTTTAACTTCTATCATTTTGGTGGATTACTTGGTGTTGTTATCATAAAGCTAACATCAGTTTTATTTTTCAGCTTTGAAGGTGATTTCAAATTCTGAGACACTTCAGTGTTAGGGTTATTGTTAGTCATTTGTGGTGGAGGCGGTGGCATTGGATGTGTAGTATACATTGTGCGATATTGTTCCAGTGGGGGGAATTGTGGATTTGAACTCGAACTTGCCGGTGATGATATTTGATGGTATCCCTGTTGAGTGGGCAGTAATCTATGCAGCTGCTGTTGTTGTTGTTGCAGCTGTTGTTGCTGGTAAAATTGCTGTTCGGAGATATACACCATTTGACCTTGCTTATAAAAAATTGGCAGCTGGTGTTGTCCCGCGGGGATTTGTGGGGGTGGAGGACCGTGATTTGGCGTTATCATAGCTTGATGAGTCGGTGGCTGTGGTTGGCCCGGCGGATGATAGTATTCTGGATAATTAGATGTGGTCATCATGGGGCGAGCACTGTATAGGTACGGAGGGGGTTGTAAATGAGATTGTTGTTGTCTTGATTGGTAAAACTGCTGTTGCTGCTGTTGTTGCAATTCCCATTCTCTTTGTTGTTGCAGTCGTAAATCCTGGTTAGACATTCTAGGCATCATTCTCGTATCTGATGAGCTCCTAGAATGGTATTTCCGTGGTATCGGTGATGGGGTTAAAGCCAATGGCACCGGTGAAAGTCTTCTCCCCTGCATGGGTTCATTTTTCAAGTCTTGTTGTAAAGATTGTGAATGTCTATGTGACGAAGGGCCCAGCCAATGTTGGAATTGGAATTTTTGTTGTGATTGTGGTGTTGATTGTGGAGTGACAAATTTTCTTAATTTATTTGCATGTGGCTGATCCACTGATCTTTGTTCCTGGCGTGTTGGTGATAATGGAGATAATTTATCGATTTCTGACTTAACTAATTGTTCAATTTCAGTAATTGATTTATTATTATTAGTATTAGAGATTAAAATGGGGATTAAATCAGGTCGTATACCATATTGATTTGCTAATTTAATTAAATCAATTGTCTTGTTTAAATTTTCAATTTTGATCTTTTCATATTTAACTTTTTCTTCTTCTTCCTTTAATGAAATGATTGACATCAAAGTGGATTCATTTAATCGACCATTATTGGATATTGAAGAAGATATTATATCTTTACCTAACAATTGTTCTAATAATGATCTCGTGTGTAAATTTTCCTTATTTAAATCATCAGTCATATCTTGATCTTTATCTTCATTGGGACTTGAATTTGTTGTAGGTGGATCTTGTGATGCGCCTGTGATAACTGTTGAGTCTGTTAGGGAAGGTAGACTCATTGGGATAGGCAAAATGACAAGTTTAATTTATTTAAAAAATGACGGTTCATTTCTAGATATAATAAGGATAAAAATTCTTGGTAGTTAACTATGGGGGTTTTGTTAATATTGTGTATGATGTGTCTTTTAAATGTTTCTCTTAATGATGTCTCAAATGGTTAATCCCACCTTTATAACAATATATTTAACACAAAGATAATGTAATTATAAATACAGATAATACAAGATATATATATAAATTACTAGGATGTTATCATTGATAAAGACAACATATTTATATCGATATAAATCATATTTGTAAACTTAGATTTGATAAATCCTTGAGCCAAGACAGGTGCGTGTTCGGAATTTTTTACTCAAGGTAAAGAAGAGAGTGATTTGTTCTCATATCAACGACAACAAGTTTTAATTAAGGCTTAGTGAATATTCGGCTAGATTAAATATTATTATAAAGGTCCTATATACCCACTGGGATTCCCCATTATTGTCAATTTAACGTACATTTGGCAATTTGTAATTAATTACATACATGCATAAAAATCATGTACATGGTATTTTTGATAACAAGATGGTCAAGCTGAGGCTAGAACTTGTATCTCGTCACATTAAATAAGGCGTATCATAATAATAACTATCTCTATATATATATAATTATTATTAAGTATTAAGTATTTCTGCCGCTGTTCTGATTAAACGCGATAAGGCTAACCGATAACGGTTGCTTTACAAGGTACGATATTATTTAAAATAGGCGTTTTTGAGAAATAATATTATTTGATCTGACTATCTTCATGGAGGATTTCAATATTAATAAGGATTGATATGGGATTTACTTCAATTCATGTATCTTGGATATAATATTAAATTTAAATGAATTTGAAAAATATTAACCCAGGGACTAAGTACACAGGATGGTTCAATTGTCTATCAAAATTGATTCCCATTTCATTGCTTTTTAAGATCATTTGTGTTGTGTGAGAATTATTCTGAAATATTCAATCACTTTTGATCTCGGGTAAGTGTTATAAGATAAATTTAGTTCTTAGTTATGTCGCAATGTAATACATACAAAATACATAGAATTAAAGACAGTATTTGTAAATTAGATTGAACTTTAATATAATTAATCCCTGATTGATAAGGTAATAGATTAAGGAGTAAAAAAAGATTACATCATAAATTAAAGAAGATAAGAAAATATATATATATAAAAAATTAGTATAAAACGTATTTAGCCTTACCACTAGTAACAGCCACGGTACAACCATCGGTACCATCACCATTATAACTACCATTTTCATAAACACATTCACCATTAACATTTGAATTATCATCATAAGCAATAATTTTAACATTAAAATTCAGTGCATTTTTATTGTTTGGATTTGGGATTAATGAAAGGTATGAAATACCACCATCGTAACCAGCACCAAAATTTAATGGAGCCCAATTTCCAATATCACCATTAGAATCTCCCCAAATACATCCGTCTTCATATGAGACACCCGCGTTATTAACATAATATTGTGCAGATGTTGTCATACCTTCCCATTGATAGTAAGTTTCACCATTAACTACAGTTAAGATAGCCTCATCACCACCTTCAACAACGGTTGGGATAACCATATTCTCGGTACCTGGGTAATCAGTTCTACAAATGGAGACAACGTCGGATATTTCACTGACAACACGTGCAGCGTCAACACCCCATTCACATAAATAATCTGATGATGAACTCTTATAAAGTTTTCCACCTTTACAAAGTAATCCACCAACACTGACACCGTTAGCTGGTTGATCGGATGGCCATTGTGTCTTGGACATACCGGGTTGACAAGCGTATGAACAGTATGAACCTTCAGTACATGAACCTCCAGTAGAAGTGTCACTGTGGTAAATACCTGACCAACCACCGAAACCTAAATTGTTCAATGGGATAACACCTTGTCCTACTGGGAAATCTGAACATGAGATAACACCATCTTCAAAAGTTTCACTTGGATCTTCAAAAGCGCTTAAATCACCTGAAATACCAAAATCTGACAAGGAAGCTGTCGTGGTAGTGGCTGCTGATGAAGATGATGAAGATGATGTAGATGATGTAGTGGCTTCCGTTGTCTCTGGAGCTTCATAAGATGATGTGGTTGGTTCTTCTTCCTCTGAGGAAGTAGTAATTGGGGTCTCAGTTGGGATTGATGAAGTTTGAGTCAATTGCGTAGTGGAGAAATAAGTAGTTGTATCTTCATCTGATGAAGTCTCTGGAGTTGACACTGGAGGCATAGTTGTAGTCAGCGTAGCAGATTGCTCGATGGTGTTACCGTTACCGTCCACGGTGATTGTCACGTAAACGTATTCATAGGCGACAGCACGCTTGTGTTGATGATGTTTGTGGTATTCACCAGCTGCTGGGATAGCCATTGTGGAACGAATCATCATCGTTGTGGCGATAGCCATAACTGTACTCTTAGATAATAACATTCTATATGTATATATATTAGTATTTATTGATTGTGTTGTATTTGAGATAGCGTTTGTTGTATTAAAGTTTGTATTAAAGTCCTTGTGGTGAGTTAAATGATTGGAGTAATTAAAAGAGTGTAGATATGTTTGTCAATGAGGGAGGGTATATTAAATTAGATGGGAACTCTTAAATGAATGAATGAATGAATGAATGATATTGAAGTTTTAATATAATTATAGTATAATTTATCAATGATTTAATAAATTATAAAATTATGGTGTTAATTAGTTACCAGGGGATAATTAAGTAAGATGAGTTATAAAAATAGAATGAAATTTGGTGGTGATTATTAACTGAAGACAATACTGTGGAATACGGAATATGGTGTTTGTGTTAAATGGTACCTGATCTTATGTGCCAATGACAGTTTGTGACTTGTTTCATAATTGTTTATTTGTTTACCCAGTGGACAACAAGGGATTGAAATTGAGAATTTCGTGTTTCACCTCCTTTGTTATGTTTATATTTTGCCTAATTAAGGATCCCTGGCTATGCCGCGCACAATGTGGGAAGGTCGTGTATTGAGTGACAATTTTATTGGAAGGCTGGTACTCTATGACTTGATACATTTAATACTGATACCTGGTATGATACTCTCTTATGATACTCTCTTATGATACTCTCTTATGACTCTCTTATAGTACTCTTATAATACTTTCTTATAATACACTTTCATAAACATTTTGCTATGTGATAAAATACATACCTCTAGTAATAACTTGATTTGTTTACTTTATATATAAATAATTCTTTTCAATTAAATTTCAATGATTTATCAAATTAGTAATATCTAGTTGTTGTTTTAAAGGAGTGAATAATAGTTGGAATTATCAATAATCAAATAATGAATTAATATTCTTTATAAAATTAATGAAAGTATATATATATTAAACAACAATTTTGATATAAAATAAACAAATTTATAAAATAAAAGTTTATATTAAGTTGATGAGCAATTTGCAAATATTTATATTTATAATTATGTAATTTATATTTACAAATAAGCCCAAATTATGTTTACAATTAAATAAATTTTTCAATGTTGTAAGATGATATTCTCCCTCTTTAGCAAATCTGAAAACATGCAAAGGGCATGTGCCCTATATCTGTATATCTTTTTTTGGTTTGTCCCAATACAAATGCGGAATTATATCTACTTTGGTAACCGTAGTGATTACTTATTTAAGGCTGTTCTTGGCTTAATTTGGGATTGTAAAAGGGTGAGTCTTCTTCAACTTAACATATGAACCTCTACACGGCTGACTACATGATCTATATGAAATATATGATATATGATTTATACTCTATGCTCTATACTATACATTCATATGATCACACCATGATCACTCCATATGGGTCAAATAATATTAAATACAGCCTCAAATTATATCAAGCAAGGCTTATCCATAATCTACTATAAAATAATTTATCACATAGGAAAAAGGTGGATGGTTTTAACTTATACTTATACAAATACATAGATAAATACATAGACAACCTCAAATTAAGTCAGTCATATCCACATTAATGCATCGATTAGAAATGTTACTTATATCGGTATGTAAAAGTAGATCTATATTTATTGTATTCATGGAGCGGCTGGGTATGAGTATAGATCTATGGATCTATCCATGCTATTGTTTATGTAATCTGTATTAGTCGATACACCGCTCTATACATTACCTACACCTTATCTAATTACATCATCTACATCATTATCTATAAGATACTATAAGATGATTCGATCTATGTGATATCTGATTTGATCCATAGTTTTACAACGTTGATCCCACGATAACCGTAAATTAAATGCGCGCTCAATTTAAATTAAAAGAAATTTGGATCATTTAGAAATTTAATTTAATTTAAAGGATAGGGATAGGGATAGGATAAGGTAATCCATCGTGGTAATGGTCACATTATTATCAGAACCTGGGTCACCTATACTGTTATCATTTTTACAATATAGTTTTGAAAATTACTTGACACCATCATCATTAGAATTCACCAGGATTGATTCCATTCAAGTTGTTAATTTAAAATTAATTGAAACATTACCAATACATATTATTAAAAAGATTGCTCAGTATTTAGATCAATATGATAAATTGAATTTGATACTTTGTAATAAATATTTATATAATCTGGTTAAACCATTATTATATCAATACATCTTATTAGATTTATCACATAAAAATTGTAATTTATTAAAACCAATTAATCCAATTAATAATTTGAATTTATTATGTAATTATTCGATTATAACAAGATTTGAAATTTTTAATAAATTCATTGTTCAGATACAACAAAATGATAATTTTAAATATTTAAAAGAATTGAAATTTAATATCATTAATGATAATAATGAAATTAATTTAAATTCATGGTTAAATCAATTTTTAACAATGAAGGGTAATAATTTAATTAAATTAAATTTAAATTCATATTTAAATTTAAATATCATTGAAATCTTAATGGCAAATAATTTGAAATCATTTTTTTTACCAAATTTTATCAACTTAATACTGTCACAATTAAATGATAATTTATTCTTAAAAATTCAAAATTTACAATCTTTAGAGTTTGATTTAAGAAACTACAACACTATAGATTTTATAAAGAAGTTATCATACCCTAGAAACGATTTTTTCCCCAATTTGAAATCGTTATCGCTAATCGATGACGCTAGTCATTTGAAATTACCTAGTAATTTTCAACAAATTTTCGAATTGACTTTACCACATTTAGAAAAATTGTCATTAGATGTCGATATCTCTAAGGGGAATTACAAGAAGTATCAATTTCTCTTAGTTAACTCATTAAAGAATTTGAATTTATTTTTCAAAAATGGTGATACCGATTCAAATAATTTAAATGTATTACTTGATCTATTTCAGAAGAATAAATTTGATAATTTGAATGAGTTGACTATTAATTTCCAATTATTGCAATTCCAATCAAGTGAAGATTTAATGAATTTATTTTACTTCTCAAATGGTATCCCTTTTTACGACATCTTGCAACAAATCAACTCAAGTTGTCCCAATTTAACGATATTGAATCTCCCTAATTTGATCACCGAATGCTCGAATTTCGATTTCATCCTCAACTTCTTCCAGAACTGTCACTGTTCATCCTGCAAGGACTTCCAAATCCACATCGAGACGATGGAATCGTATCATGGTATAGATAATCTATCTTACCTCCGTGACTTCATCATCCCGGAATTACCACTTTTCGATCACGATCTCCTCTCTCAAATAGGTTTCGATGTGCCACTTCTGGAAAATATAAACGATATCACGATGTCAGAGTGCAAGAGGAACGAGAGAAGGAAATTCATTAATCATAATTTACGTTTCTATATCGAGTTGATCTTACGCATTCTTAACGGGAATGATCATTTGAAAATTATCAATTTCGGGGGGTGGTTGGTTATTGTGAGGAATCAGTTCAAGTTGGGTGAATTGATCAAATATGGTATTCACTATGAAGGTGTCTATATGTGAATTGAGTATGTGATTGTTTTACATTGTCAAATAATGATTTTGTTAGGGATCGATTAAATGAATACGTTATCGCGGTTTTTATGTTTATTGTTTGTGTTTTCTGAGTTTTTGTTCATTCTATTTTATATATTCAAAGGTGTGGATCAAATGGAGTTTCTTTATTGCTTTCGTTTTATAAATTTATATACCCATAATAATCATTCAATTATTATCATCTAGTTTCTTCCTACGTAACCACTCTTCGTACTCTCGTTTCCTCTTCCCCTTTTTCAATGTAGATTTATGTTTCGAGCCTTGTAAATGCAGTTCCCATTGGCCCAGTAGGATCACTAGCGGGTTACCATCTTTATCCTTACACGTCTCACAATGATAATGTTTCGGTGTCACTTTTGTCTGAGATTCCAAGGGAATCATGGACTCTAAATTCAGCGGTGTGTGTGGGACTTGTGTGGTATTGTTATTGAGGAAATCATCGCATATGGTCATGCTACGTGCATTCACATTCTCTATCCAATGAGTTAAATCTGTGGCATCAAGCAAGAAAATTTCACCACCGTTGGCGAAACCTTGTTCGCTGATCAACGAAGGGCAAAGTGAGTTCCTGATCCATTTCACTTGGCTCTTGGAGTACTTCCTAGTCTTTGTCTTCATCGCCTGAATACTTTCAGATACTGGTGACCCATCTTGTAACCAGGGTAAAAATTCTTTAAATCCGATGACTTGCCAAACACCATTCTCGAGACTTGTCGACTGTTTGTAATGCGTATACAATTCTTTGATCTCATCTAGGGCACCATTAGCGAGCATATGGTCCACTCTTGTGTCTAATCTCTCATTCAAAACGTCTTGTTCACTCCATACCCATAAAAATAATGTCTTGAATCTTAATGAAGATTCATCATTTTGTCTTTGTGTCTCATATATATCCGACGCCCTCTTTCCTGTCTTATAAAATATCTCTAACGATCTACAAATCCTTCTATGATCATTTGGATGAAATTTCGCTGCCATTACAGGGTCAACTTTCCTTAATTCATCAATAAGATTCTCCGGCGGACCATTAATGATCGCCATTTGCTCCAGTGTGAGGTCCTTGACTTGGTCATCCAGCTTCACACCCACCAGCTCCTCGTTATTAGTTATCACCGTCTTATTATTAAACAACACAGATTGTAAATAGTAATGAGTACCTCCGACGATAATAGGTAATTTCCCACGACTGTGAATGTCTTCAATCAGCAGTAATGCCTCCTTCCTGAACCTATGCATATCGTACTCGTCGTCCCAGTCAACATGGTTCATCACATGGTGCACCACTCCAAATCTCTCAGCTACAGGGTGCTTATTAGTGATATTATCGAGCCCTTTGTACATCTGCATCGAATCGGCATTTATCACTTCACCATTGTATTTTAAAGCAAGTTCAATACTTAACTGCGATTTACCGACACCTGTGGTGCCTATTATCGATATCACGGGTTTCTTCGGTACCATCCTGAAATTCCTGATGAGTTGTTTGTATAACTTATTAAGCATCCATTTGTCTTGTTGTTTGGTAATTTCTTCATCTCATCTTGAATAATTTTTTTTCCCCAAATGATAAAAGTTAATTTAATTAATTAAGTGATATTCAATTCAATTCAATTCAATTCAATTCATTATTATATAATCAATCAAATCAAATAGGTCAATACGATGTCAGGCAAGGAAGAGACGAAATACGCATTAGTTACCGGTGCATCCTCCGGAATCGGTAAAGCCACAGCAAAGGAATTGGCTTCAAGAGGCTTTAAAGTGTTTGCATGTGCCAGAAGAGTTGATCTGATGAATGATCTTGTCAAGTACAACATCGAGCCTATCGCATTAGATGTCACCGATTCGCAAAACGTCCTGGATGTGAAGAAGATCATTGAAGAGAAAACTGGTGGGAAATTGGATATCTTGTATAATAACGCTGGACTGTCATGTACTATACCTGCCATCGATGCCGATGACGATAGAGTCGCAAGATGTTTTGAAGTCAATGTCTTTGCTCCGATAAGAATGACAAGAGAATTCTCAAAGATGTTAATCAAGGCTAAAGGTTGTGTCGCATTCACTGGCTCAATCGCTGGTGTAGCACCGTTCCCATGGAGTTCAATTTATTGTTCTACAAAAGCTGCACTTCATCAATACGTTGCTGTCTTACATTTAGAATTGAAACCATTTGGTGTTAAAGTCTTGAATATCGTCACTGGTGGTGTTGATACTAACATCACAGATAGAAGGCCATTACCTGAATATTCGATATATTATAGTGAAGTTGGAGTCGCCGCAGTAGAGGAGAGACAAAATATGGTCAAGAAACACAAGCCAATGTCCCCAGAGACGTACGCGAAGAAAGTCGTTAACGATATGTTGAGCTCCAGTGACCCATTGAACGTTTACAGAGGTAGTCAGGCTACGTATGTCAGCACATGTATGGCGATTTTCCCAACTTGGATGATCGAATTTGTCTTTATTAGGCATTTCAATATGATCCCACTTTTCACTTATATTAAGTCGAAATTCGCTAAAGATCATCAGGAGTAATTGTATATGGATTATATAGGTAATTATGTAAATATCTATGTAAATATCTATGTAAGTAAGAGAATCATTTGTTTACATTAAGAAAAAATTATTTAATCTTTTAAAGCAAACAACACAACCGAATCGACAAGATGGAAGGATCAAATTTGATGTATGTGCCATATAGGGCGACCACAGAGATTCCTATAGGGGCCATATTGAAGGAAACCATATCGAATGAATTTTACCAAAGTGCCGCATTATTTGAAGATGATCTCAATGGGTTAACTGAGTTAAGACAAAAGATTTTTAACTTGATAGAATCAGATTCAGCAGATATCTCACATGGCGTACCTATTTTGAAAGAGTATTATTGTCAGTTGTGTTATATCGAGAGGAAATTCCCCCGTGATAGTATCACTTTCACGTGGTTTAGTAATAATTTAACTTATCAGCCTAATAATAAAATATCTTTGAAATCATTTGAATTTGAAAAATTGAATATCCTTTATAATTTAGCTGCATTGTATTCGAAACATGCATTCACACAGGATCGATCAGATTTAGAAGGCTTGAAGATGGCGTCATTACATTTCCAAAATGCTGCAGGGATTTTCCAAATTATTATAGATTTGATTTCAGATATCAAAGAATTTCAAGTCCCCTTAGAGTACTCAGTTGAGGCAATGACAGGTTTGCAATATTTGCTATTGGGACAAGCACAGGAAGCGTATTGGCAGAGAGCCTTATCTAGCAGTAGTGACAAGATCGTGGCGATATTATCACAACAAGTTGGTGCATTCTATAAGAGCAGTTATGAATCATTTAACAAATCACAATTCATTTTGAGATCACAATTTTTGAATCACATAAATTGTAAATCGTGTCATTTCCTTGCTGCTACACACTATAGAATGGCTCAACACGAGTATCTGTCTTCGAATTACGGTGAACAAGTGGCTCACTTGAAAGAACTGTTTGCATTGTGTGCTAAAGGCTCAAAGTCACTTAAAGGTGTAAGTGAAGTTGTAGTGAATGATTTGAAAGGGTTAGAGGATACGATAAAGAATATGTTGAAGACTGCAGAGAAGGAAAATGATTTGATTTATCATAAGGATGTCCCTAAAAATGCTACACCAGTAATGGGGAGACTGATGGTTAAATCTATGGTATTCGATGACTTGCTGAACCCAATCACTACGTTGAAGCAAAATTATCATAAGAAATTATTTTTCGAAAATCTCTTACCATATATTGTCATTCAAAGTGCCCAAGCGTTCAAAGAACGTCAAGATGAATTCGTTATGAGTAATTTGATAAATCCACTGAACACTTTAACAAAGATTTTGAAAAATTGTATTAGCGAGAGAAGCTTGCCGCTGTCATTGGATTCCATCACCAAGCCACAGAGATTGCCTGATAACTTATTACAACATTGTCAAGATCTCTTATCAAATGATGCTATATCTAAATTACAAAAATCATTGAATGAATTGACCAAGTTATCTGTAGAGAGTCAGCAATTGATAGATGGTTGTAGAGAGAGAATACTGATTGAAAGTCAAGAAGATGATGTAATGAAGGAGAGACAAGGTACTAAGAGATGGAATAGAGTCTCTTCTAAAGAAGCCTCCAGGGGGCTTGTTGATAAGATAAATCATTATGAACAATATCTTTCGCAAGCAGCAGATGGTGATGACACGATAAGACAGAATGTGCAAGAGATCAAACCTTATTTGGAGATGATGACAAATCTGGCAGTTCCAGGCCAATATGGGAAACTGAAATTAATGAAATTTATCCCAATGTCAGATTTAATGAAATTATCACCTGAATTGAATCAAGTCATTAAGCAATTAAAAGATGTCTTAAGCGTAGCGGCTAACGAGATCAACAAGAGACAACAATTCATCGACGCTGTGGAATTGAAATCAAGAGAGTTGGCTATCTTGCCTAGAATAATATCAGAATACAGATTATTACAATCGAATGATAATGTAATAATAACAGAGGAAACATTTGAACCTTTTTTCAAAAATCATTTACAAAAATTTGATACAGATTTGAAAAATCTTTATCAAATAAGGGATAAACAAACCAAGTTAGAAAATGAAATTGATCTTTTGAATAAGAAATTCTTACAAGCGTCAAGTGAAACACAGGAGGTGTCATCAGCGAGGAAAGAAGCTTTGCAAACTTTAGAAGATGCATTCAATGGATACAAAGAGAACTTGGATAATATATCCGATGGGTTGAAATTTTATAGAGATTTCATATTGAATGTGTCGACGTTATTACAAAAATGTGATGAATTCGTCTATGAGAGAAGAATGGAAGCCAGAGATTTAGAAAAAAAATTGAACGACAGTCCACAAAGGTTAAGAGCTCCACAACTGGAGACCCCCTCGAGACCCACGGTGATCCATCCGCCACTGTCGATCTCTCAACAGAGATTCAAGACCTCGTTCAGTGACGACGAAGACAGTTTCCACACCGATATCGAGAACGACTCGTCATTCGACCGTGACGCGTTATTCGTACGTGACGAAAGAAGTAAGAGCCCCTTGAAACTGAAACGTGGTAACGACGGCGAGAGGATCGGGACTCGCGTAGAAGACGACAGTCCACTGAGACACAGGAAGATTGTTGATAAATCAGGTTTTTGGGATCCTAAAAATGGTATACAATTTGAGTAAATTAGCAATTTACGAATCTGGGTTTTAATTTGAGCAATTTATTATTTTTATTTTTATCCTATATCATTTATAGTTATATGTACAACTATACTTGGTATATGATAGTTATATTTATGTAAATATCATTGATAGATGCTATATATGAATCATTTGATGTATATTTGATCAAATATTTCAAAATATGTAAGCATAACAATACTGAAATAAAGATTATCTTTTAAAAAATATATTTTTTATAATTAAAATCCCTAATTGGTCAGTTCAGTTTATATTAATTATATTTCGGATTGATTTCATAAATTTGATTTTTGGTTTATTGATGATAAGAGGATTATGTTAGTTAGGATTCCATCGAGGGGTTTTGGTGAAATAATTGTTTAATCGGATCATCCGAGTCGGATAAATCAGTAAATCTTCTCAGCCCCAACGCAAATTCAAACATCAGCTACAATACAATTAAAAAAGTCAATTAGTTATTTAACATCATCTAACAAAAGCAGGTTAAAAAATATGATATGTAAAGTTGAATATAAAGGAAAAAGGTATTGGAAAACGTATAGTTGATATAAAATTAATTAAATTTTTATGCAGATTTTTTTCAAAATTTATTTTTTAAGAATTAAAATCCCAATCATTGTAATACAAAAGCATATTTTGATTTTGTTCTAATCTTCTTTCCGTAATAATAGAAGCAAACAGGAACAGGAATTAACAGTACTGCAATTAAACCGACTAATAAACCTGCAAAATTTAATCCCATACCGTTGAACATATACCTTGCGAAAAGTGGGAAAACTGCACCGAATGCTGATCTCAAGAATGTGTTTGCAGCGATCAGCGATGCGGCAAAGACTAAATATGAGTCAATGATATAGTTCAACGAAGGCAAGAAAATAGTGATAAGACCAAAACCTGAGAACACACCCGATGCCGTTGGTGCCATCCAGTGGACCTTATCAGGGTAATTACCGGTCCAGAAGAACCAAAGTAAACCTATTGGGAAGACAACAGCACCGACAATCATTGGAGGTAAACGTGCTTCCGGTACTGGGATATTATTATTTTTCTCCAAGACCTTGATATATTTCTTCTCGGCCCAAAGTGAGTAACACCCACCTAATAACATACCGATAACGACGGCGACATAAGGTAATTCTGCGACACCCAGTACCATGCCATAACCTTGTTGGAACATGATAGGGTAAGCAGTTAAGAACAAGTAAAGGATACCGTAAATGAAGGCGTTGTAAATACTGATTAATAAGATAATTGGTTCGGAGACTAATAATTTCAAAGGTCTTGAGATGTTATTCTCGACGATTTCTTTGAAAGTTAAAGACAGTTCTTCTTGTGGCGCATAGATCCCCCAATTACCTGTCCTTCTTCTCAATTCTCTTGCCTTGTTGACCAAGATAATTGGATGATGACTTTCTTCGAAAAATAACACTAACAAGATCAATGAAGCCAGTGATGGGATCCCAATGATATATTCGGTCCATCTCCAACCTAAATAACTCTTAGTGATGAACAGACCTATCACAGGAGCTAATAATGGAGCCAGAAAAACACACATTGAGAAAATATTAATGGCATCACCTCTTTGTTTGTTATTGAAAACATCACTAAACAGTGCAGGGACAACAACCATCGCAGCACTACCTGTGAAACTTCCAAAGAATCTACAAAGTAAATTTGTTTGAATATTTTCCAGTGTCAGTGTAGCAAAAGTGAAACAAATGAATAAGAACGATGACATGATTAAAATTGGTTTTCTACCGTATAATTCAGATAATGGAGCATAAATGACTGGCCCTGAAGCGAAACCTAAGACGTATAACGAAACACCTAAAGTTGTGACTTCCACGTCGACACCATAAATGTACAGTAATTCGGTGACAGCCGGTGAATAAACCAGTGATGACAGGGCAACCATAAAAGTATTAAAGGCCAATACGACACAAAAGAACAATTTTTTCTTCAATAACCAATTATGTGGATGTATTGGATCATCTGGACCATCGTATGAGACTTCAAAAAGTGATTTCTCAGGTAATGAAGGTGGGAATTCTTTATCTTGACCCATACCAAATGGCAATGGTTCGTCTTTTTCCTTTAAAGTTTGAGCATCAATAACGTCCAGATTTGTTAAGATTCTTGACACGGCTCTATTGATATTGAGTGAACAGTTAGATTCACTTGCCAGATCGATTGTATTTTGTCTATTCAATTGAGCTTCATTACCATCGTCTGCAGGGGTGAATAATGTTGGTTGATCTTGTGGATCTGCAATGGATGACAATGATGACGATGATGAATTATTATCGTTACTGGAACTGGCTCTCTTGTCGGTATTGGTAGAGGAGTCCATTTCATTAACTTGAGACATTACCTTTTAATTGATTACTAAAATATTAATTAATTTAATAAATAATGAAATGGGTGATGAGTATTTTGGTGGAAAAAAAAAAAACTGAAACAGAAAAAAATGATTTTACTTTTTACGTTAGCTTTTTTGCTCCGTCTGTTACTATACTATACTATACAGCATACAATAGGAAAGTATAGCATGCTGTATCAGATAATCTATATTATACTCTATACTGTAGAATATACTAGATCTAGATACTAGATACTAGATAGTAGATGCTATACACTCTATAGTATCTAGTATATTCTATACTATACTTCGTATAGCAGTATTCCATATTAAGAAAAGTATACACAGTAATTCTTAAACAACAAAAGAGTGCGCTGGGCCAAGACTTTATGTCCGAGGAGTTAAAACAATCGCAATGCATAGAAACAGATCGAAGATGTTTAGTTAAGCTTGTTCTTTCACTAGTAGAATTTTTCACTTGTACAGTGTGATTTTATCAAATATTTGTATTTTATTAAATATAGTATACAATATAACACACGATGTCCATACCAAACAGTCATAAATATTTCACCTTATTAAACCCAGCCACTACAGTGGTTCAACCTTTATTGGGATTAGAAGACTCCACTTTCGAGCTCCACGAGGAGCCATTCAAACCAACATTGCTGTCTGATGAAGTCTTGATTAAAGTCATCTACTTATCCAATGACCCTACACAGAGAGGTTGGATCCAAAAAGACGTCGACGCAAAGAGACTCTACGTGCCACCTGTATACCAGGGACAAGTCATGAGATCCTTGGGTCTCTGTCAAGTCGTTGAAGTCGGTTCACTGGTGACTAATTACCAACTGGGTGATTTCGCCACCGGTGTCATGTCATGGTCGGACTACACCGTGGTTAAAGTGACTAGCTTACTCAATAAAGTCACCGACACTTCGATCCCATTATCTATGTATTTGGATGTCGTCGGTATGACTGGATTAACTGCATATGTCGGGTTAACCAAGATTGCTAATTTCCAAGAGGGGCAAACTATTATCGTTTCAGCTGCGAGTGGTGCCACTGGTAACATGGTTGTCCAATTAGCTAAGAAAGTGTTCAAGGCAAGTAAAGTTATCGCCATCACCGGATCAGATGAGAAATGCGAGTATGTTAAATCATTAGGTGCAGATATTTCACTCAATTATAAGAAATCAACTTTCGATACCGATTTACAGAAAGCTGTCGGTGACGATTACGTCGATTGTTACTTCGATTTAGTAGGTGGTCACATCTTAGACCAATGTTTGAAATTGATTAAATCATTCGGTACCGTGGTCGCGTGTGGTGCTATTACCGGTTACAACGACCTGAACCAGTTCAAAATAGGTAATTGGCCAGAGATCATCACGAACAGATTAAAGGTCCAAGGTTTCATCGTTGGTGATAATCGTGAGGTGTTCCCACTGGGTATAAAGACAATCACCGAACTGTTAAAGAATGGTCAAATCAAGACCGATCAAAACACTATATCAGTTGTCGATATCACTGATGATTTCACTAAGGTGCCACAAGTTTGGAACAGATTATTTACTGATGAAAAGGGTAATGGTAAATTATTATCTAAATTATCAAATTATTAATCTTTATAGTATGGTAGTGTATAAAATATCAACAATATGCGATGACTCGTTTCTTTTTCTGTGTTGGGGGGTTATTGTAAATCGTGAACCCTACATGTTTTTTATCTATATTTATATCTAAATCATGATGAGTTTCGAATTTGACTTAGCTAATCGTCTCTGTATGGTGAGTTTATCTTCAAAAAATTGGATTCTGTTTGGTATGATTATACAGTATAATTTAAGATAAGATAAGATAAAAAATCAAATAGATTACAAGTTAAATAAGCCGTTCAACATAATTAAATATACATTAAGTAAAAGCACTTAATTAACTATAAGTAAGCAATTAATTAAATATCATAATTAGATAAAGTAATTTACATTTGAATTACTTGTCTTTTATGACGTAGGTTTTTTATCTAGGATTTGTAAATTGAAATTTATGTATTTTATTAAATGATGATTTTAAGCTTAATTAAATAGAAATAATTAATACCGTAATCACCTGAAATTTATGTATTTCTGAATGAATTCGTAAATTGATTAATGGTAGTGATTTTTGGATTTAATGATTTATTAATTTGATACTAGTAGAGATGATCTTTGTATTTGATAAGAATTTCGAATTTCAGTCTCTGAACACTATAATTGTATTGCTATATTGAGTAGTGTTATTTAAATCTCTTGATTAAGGTAGTAAAATATTGATACATCATCTTCATAGTGTACTTTTACAGTATTAAATACAGATAAATTAATCATTGCATTTTAATACAATACGGGAAATGTTCCTCATTTCATACAATACACGAAAACAAATCAAATCATATTCAATAAAGGAAATCAACCGTTGAATATAATACATAAAGATACAGATAAATAAACCGTTTAATAAAGTATATCATAGATAATCTATAAGAGGATATATAATTACGTAATTAAATAAGTTAGATTATCAACTCTAATAAATTAATCAAAAATGGATATAATTTGAATAAATTAATCAAATATAGTTAAATCGTGATAGGAATTAAATCATTATGATTCAGTTTAAATTAAAACTAGCGCGGAGATATTGATATTATGAATGGCATTTAATGATAATATGATTGATAATAAAACAGTTAATAATCTAGGTCGTGTACTGCAACAACAAAAAAACAAATACACAAGAACTTAGGAGAAAGTAGTTACCGTATTAGGCAGGTGAAATAAGCACAAGTATTATTATAATGGATTAAATTAACTGTAATGAGTATTAATTTTGTTAATCAATCAAATTATTTTAAATTATAATAAGAATCATTAATGATAAGATAAGATAAGGAGATTGCATATAATATGCGTTGTTATTAATATGTCATATTTATTATAGTTATAATTATAATATTAACAAGTTCATCAAGTATTAACCAATGATGATAAAGTATTTTAAAAGTAGTTAGTCAAGGTTACCCTCTCTATACAATTTTTTTAAATTCAACGTTGAACAAGATCGATCTATCGTTCTTTAATTTAAAAAAGTTTCTGCCCTCTTTCTCACTCAACAAAAACTGCTCGTTTGTAATACGTACACTATAAGCCAAGAGTACGTTATAATACAAGCAATTAAAGCTAAGAAAATCAAGCAAATGTAGATTATATGATAATATTAATTAGTTGATTCAATAAAATAGTTTCTAAAATCTAAAATAATATTAAATTCTATTATAACATAACTCTTATTAACTATATAATCGATACACTGGTTTAAATTATCTTTTTTAGGCAAAAACAAGTTGTTGCAGAAAAAAAAAAAAATTTAAATCAAATTTGCCCTTTTGCAAAAGTAGACCAGATATAGATATAGATAGAGAATTATAGAGATAAGATTTACCTTTATAACAACATTTTACTAAGATTATAAACCGAGGCTGGCATGCCTATTATCAATCGGCTTATCCATTCGATAAGATTGATTCTAGAGATATTAATTATTAACAATTTAGTGTAATAATTATGATGCAATTTACTAAAGATATCACTTTAATGATAATGTCAAATGAATTTTTTCATATTTTTTGCAGTAATACGTTATCTTGTGTGGGAATGTTTTTTGAAAAATATGCCCAATTTTAATTAAATTTTTAATTGAACAACATTTTTGTATATATATATATATATATATATATATTCAATAAGACCCTCATCGCATTTGATCTTTAATCTCATCTCTTGTATCTAAATATATTGCAGGATCAATAGTAAAAAATATTTATTTAATTTAATACTATGTCAGATACATTTTCCAAATTGGAAAAAAATTTGTCTTCACAGAGTAGACCTCTTGAAGCAATAGTTTCAAATGGTATACCAATAGATATGGATGCCGCAAATTTGGCACAATTTGGTTATAAACAAGAATTTAAAAGAGATTATGGTTTCCTTTCAACTTTTTCATTTGCTCTTTCCATTTCAGGTTTAATGGGTACCATTTCAATTACCTTTATGTACCCAATGTGGTCTGGTGGTCCAGCCGCCGGTGTCTGGTGTTGGTTCGTCGGTATGATCGGTTGTCTTTGTATCGCTTGGTCCGTTGCTGAATTAACCTCATGTTTCCCAACTTCTGGTGGTATGTACTATGTCATTTCTCATGTTTGCTCAAAGAAAAATACACCTCTTTTCTGTTGGATCGATGGTTGGTTATTCTTAGTCGGTGCCATCACCGGTTGTGCTTCAACAGATTTCGGTGCTGCCACTTTGTTGTTAGCCATCGTATCAATGTACTCAGATTATACCTATGTTCCAACTAGAGGTCACACTACCGCTGTTACCATTTTAGTCGTTATCACTCATGGTGCTTTAAATTCCTTACCTGGTTACGTCTTGGCAAGTATCACTCAAAGTTATTGTTTCGTCAATATCGGTACTACTATCGCTTTGATTGTTCATTTATTAGTTAAATGTCCAAAGATCAATACTAGAGGTTTCGTATTTGGTGAAGTCATTAACAACACCGGTTGGAGTCAAGATGGTTGGGCTTTCCTTTTCGGTTTCTTAAACGTCTCATGGGTTATGACTTCATACGATCTGACTTCAAGAATTTCAGAAGAATCTAAGGACGCCGCAAAGCAAGTCCCATTAGCTATCGCTTCCGCGTTAACTACCACTGCTTTCTTAGGTTGGGTCTTATGTATCGTCTTCACTCTTGTTATGGGTACCGATATGGATAGATTGTTAAACACCACTACAGGTCAACCAATTGTGCAATTATTCTTTGATGTCTTAGGTAAAACGGCAGCGACTGCATATTTGTCCTTAGCCTTTGTCATTATTTGGTTCTGTGGTGCCGTTGCTATGTGTTATACTTCAAGATCTATTTGGTCCTTGGCTAGAGATAATTTCTTCCCATTCTCAAAACATTTACACGTCTTGGATAAAAGAACTAATGTCCCAGTTAGAGCTGTTTGGTTATTACTGTTGATCAACAGTTGTATCTCCTTGATTAACTTGGGTTCCACCGTTGCTATGAACGCTATCTTCTCAGCTTGTGCCATTGCCACTGATTGGTCATATGTTCTTTGTATTGCTTTATACCTTCTTAACGCTGAAAAGATGGGTGTCAAGAAGGGTCCATTCAATATGGGTAAATTTTCTAAACCAGTTATGGCTTATGCATGTCTTTGGACTTTATTTGCCTCGATTATCTTCATTTTCCCAAATTATATGCCTGTTACACCAGAAAATATGAATTATACCGTGGTTATCTTAGGTTTCGTTTTCATTGCCGCTGGTGGTTGGTGGATTATCGATGCTAGAAAATGGTATGTTGGTCCATTAGCCACTGTCGATGAAGAATATGAAGACGTCATTGAGGCTATTGCCACCGCAGGTGAGGCCACCGAGAGTGATGCAGGTAGTCAAATTGCAAGGCAAAGAAGATCAATGACAAAGGAAATTAGTACAGCTGAACTGCATGATACTTATTCATCATCTGATTAAATTGATTTAAAATTCATTTCTTGAATATTATATATGTATGTGTATATATTATTAGCCTTCAGGTCATAGCATCTTATATTTAAATACTTTGTTTGTTTTATAAATTATTATAGCTTTCATTTTTATCTATACAGTTAAATTTTGTAGTTTGTAAAACAAAAATCTTTTAAATGAGAAAAAAAATTATTTGAGATCGGAGGCAACTTTACGTACTTGTAATTTGTACAACTGTATGAATCAGTTAAGATAATGTCAAAACCTTTAATCATCAAGGGCACCTTAGTGTCTAGTTATGTTAGAACGTTATGTAAGCCTCAAATTGTGAGATATTATGCGTCAGTGAAGAAAGATGGTGAAGATGAAGATGATTATGAAATCGATTTAGTTACATTACAAAAGAAGTATAAATCAAAATTAAATAGTGATATGAAGACAACAGTTACACCAAAATTTGAGCAAGAATATGAAGTCGAATTGAAATTATTAAATGAATTCTTATCGAATAATCCATCATTGAGAGAGTTCCTGTCATCAAAGAGTAAAATTAATAAAGAAATAATTCAAAGTCTATTAGGTAAATTCAAGTCATCTTTTTTCAAAGATTATATATCAAATAGACGTAAATGTGATGTTTCCAAGTTATTCCAAATGTGTAATCAATTAAGACAAAATGAATCGTTGTTTAAGAAATTTGTCGTGTCGCCTGATATCGAAGATCAACAGATTAATGATATTATGAAGATATTTAGTAAACCATTGGAGAAGAAAAGGAGACGCGATGAGGGGAAACCTACGATTATGAAACTGTCTGAGGTGCAATCAGAAGTGCAATCAGAAGTACAACCAGAGATACAACCAGAGATACAATCAGAGGTACAACCAGAGGTACAACCAGAGGTACAACCAGAAGTGGAAGCAGAGATGCAATCGGTACAACCAGAAGTGCAATCTGTGCAATCGGAACAACCAAAAGAACAACCAGAGGTGCAATCAGTACAATCAAAATCACAACCACATGCAAAAGATGAAGATGAGGATGATTTTGAAGTCAAATTAGATGAATATATCGCAAAGGAAAATACTCATATACCTGAAACAACAACAAAACCAATTAATTATAATTCTGCACTGAGATTACTGGAACTAACTAAGAAGAAGACATTTGATCTCGAAAAGGAAATCAAGACTCGTTCCATTAACATTGACACAAATAAGAAAGATGAATTACTGTTTTTGAGTAAGATCCTGAGTAAAGTCACTCATGACGTGCCACCATTACTTCAACATGATGATGAACAATTGCCTAAGATGACCGCAGCTAATATTAGAAACAAATACGCCGAATTGTATACCCAACCAGTGACGTCAAAGACTAAAGAAACCACTGAGCAAGTCAAAGAAGAGCCATTAGAGTCAATTGAAGATTTCTTGAAAAGACTGAAACAGACAAGTGATTATAACAAGGAGGAAAATTTTAGGAGACAAAAACTGTATGAATGGTCAAGTTTACAATTATCTGATAATCTGTTAGAGAAGGGGAAATTTTTTTCACCAAGATTGATCCCTGGCACTTTAATACCATTTAATGTATTGAACCCCTTTAATAAATCCGGCAACGATTTATTATTCCCACAATTGAATAACAAGAGTCAAAAGAGAGAATATTTATTGTTAACACCTTCAGGCAAGACATTGAATTGCGGATACGAGAACCCACTTGGATTCAATTTCATCGCTAGAGACATGTACTCGATATTAAATTCATTAGACAAGCCGGAAAATTTCGTCAAGTATATTAAGAAATTATCTAAACGGAATTGGAAATTAATCGGTGGTGGTGGTGATAAGATATTGATATTCGCTCGTGACTCTAAGAATATCAGTGGTAAAATATTCAATTTATTAAGAAATTTATTCACTTTAATTGGTGTCGTATTAAGTGGATTAATACTGGGCAGCTATTTAGTGCCAAAAAATTTCCAATTAAACAGTATTGATCAAATGCAACAGTTTGCTAATGTCTTAGAAGACCAAATTCATACAGAGAAGGAAAATTATCTGGAATAATTTAATCTGATCTGAATATAAATACTTTATTTCTTACATATTTTTCATTTATTTAATTAAATCATATTATATTATATATATCTATAAAGACATTTCTTGATCTTTAGTCGCCACTGTTGTATCATCTTTCTTTAATAAAAATTTCTCAATATTATTATTACCACCAAATGTACCATTCCAATTTCTCAAATTCTCAACACACTTCAGTTGTAACAAATTTGGAACGTACCATCCGGTCTCGAACATGTTGATCTCCTGCTTCTTACGACTCTCTAACAATAACTGCTTATTTGAAGTTGGTCTACCTGGTTTCCTCAGCTTTATTAACTTCTCTAATTCATCATTATCTCTACTGATATACAACTCTAAGAAATTTTTCACATCTTGTAATGAGAACAGCTCTTTCTCGGCGTTCCCAGGCAAGTTCACCAAGTCTTGCATATACTTCACCACCAGTAAATCATGACTCTTCTTTTCAACATGCTCCAGTTTCTTCTTCAGTATAGTTTGCTCTCTTAATGTAGCTCTATTAAGTTGCTTGAATTTCCGTCCTTTTGGATGTATATTCTTATTCTTAGAATTTTTCTGAATCTTTCCTAAACTCTTAGATACTGGCATTATCTATATGTGTATATTTATATGCTTTATCTCTAATACTATAATTTTTTATAAGTGTGAAATTTTTTATAAATTATTTTTTCTTTTCAATGAGATGATCTTGATAAGTGGTGATAATAAGATGATTTTACAATCGAAATGATTAATAGAAATAGATAACCAGTGCCATTCAATTACAGATATATCACATATCTAATACAGATCAATCAATTATACATATACAATGATATATCCATATATATTGAATATCTAGCCAAATAATAGTGTATATAAATACCAAACTTCCCCATTAGGCAACACTCCCACAGACGAAAAAAATTTCACGACAAAAAAACTGGCAACAGGAGCAGACGTTGACAGTTTGTGATTTAATCATCTGGGAATAAAGAATCGATTTAATTGTAATTGTCATCAATATATCAGCGAGATAATAGATAGAAAGTTATTAGCCGAGTTAACAATGGTCACTAGATACAGCGAAGAACAATTACTTGAATATAAGCAAGTTGCGTCATTACCAAAGGATGCAAATTTGACTGAATTTGTTAAGATGGTTGATGATGTCAAAACTGCGTTAGCTGCATTATATGAACATGATGAGCATCACCCGGGTATGAGAAGAAGATCTTCCGTTACTCACCGTCCAAATTTCATTAGAAAACATAAGGCCAAGGAATTACCACCAAAACCTGATGCTGATGGATGGATTACCACTTCGACAAAGCAAAAGAAGAATTCATTCAGTACAGAAGGTGAAGGTGAAAGAGAGATTTTCAAAGAGACTTTCATCAAGGCAAGACCGAATAATAAGAATATTGGTAGCTCTAAACCTGCAGATCCAAGAGAAATTACAGATAAACCAACAAAGACTTTCAATGCATTTGATGCTTTAGTTTCAGATGAAGAAGATGAAGATGATGAATAGATTAAAAATGAAATTACAATCTTAAACTTGAATATAAATTGATTGTATAATGATGTTAAACTTTTTTTTTTTTTAATTTTGATATTTTTTTTTAATATTTGGGGGGTTTTTCAAATAATGATAAATCCTAATTATTTACATATATTTGTATATTCCAAATAAACAATAATCTAAAACATGTTATTATATCGATGCTATGTATATCACAAGTCTATATGCCAAACTGTTTTTGTAAAATATATATATATTTTTTTCATTTTAAGTACTTTTTGATGTGTGTCCATATGATCAACGAATTAATCTTCCCTTATTAAAACTGCTTTCTTCATCATCACTACTCAATTCTCCATCAACGTCCAATTCCGCCAATAACGAGCCGACATCGTCTACGATCCTGCTAGACACGACACTGGACCCGAATCCATCTCTAACGCTTACATTACTAAAATTTGATGGCCTCAAATTACTACTACTAATGAAATTTTTCAATTCACTTACTCTTGGAATATGCTTAGATTGGAAACTCGATACCGGGGTGAATGATCTTGTGTGGAAACTCGAATGTAACGTATCATTGACTTGATCTATTGTCGTTATCGGAGTAGTAAATGATGGTGAGCTAGTAGTGGAATTGATAGTGGTGTCACGGTTCATTAATGGTGCATCACCATTTGACCTCACAGTTCCACCGAACGGGTTATTATTATTGTTGATAGCTAAGGTGTTACCATTTGTGATGGGAAGTGATGATTGCTTAGTGAATGAATTAGTATTACTCATAAAACTACTATTGTAATCTTCTTTTAAACGTGATTTTGAATCTAAATCAAGCCATGACGATACCGAGTCGTCATTGATTAATTGCTTTAATGTATTTTTAGTCAAGACTGGATCTGAATCCTCCGTGGATCCGGTGGGGAACTGGTAATTGGTCTTGTGAATTAAATGATGAATCTCACGATATTTAACTTTATTCAATACCGCGTTTTGAAGTTCTGAATTGTGTAAAAATTTACTTGATTCATAAATGAAAATGAACAGCACTGTATCTTTCAACTTATCAATATCATTAGCCAATGTGAAATTATTCAACTGCCATGAAAAGAAAAATGGTAATCCATTAGCGATTGTATTCAAACCAAATTTTTCGATTAATTTCAATAACACTGGGTAAAATAAATCTATAAATATTATCGATGATGATTGGAAATGATTATCAGCGTATTGGAAAAATTGTGATAACGGACTGAATTGATTAGTGATGTATTTATTGAAATTTGGCTTTTGACTCAGTTCTGAATTCTTGACTTCAATATCCAAATAACTGATTATTAATCTGCAATAGAATCTCACCAATGTAGCGTCTTGTAAATACAAGAAGGGGAAAGTATCTTCCCAAATATCTAAAGATACAGATTCGTTAGTGTCACGAGATAATTTCTTCAACAACGTGTCCACATCGTTGAACAATACCAAGATTAAATTCCTGTATCTTCCTTCTAAATTATGTCCCTCCATATAATCTGTACATTCTTTAAGCAAAACTGAAATCATATCAGATATTTGATTTCTATAATATAAATGTGACGTCAAAGATCTGATACAATTATTAAAGCTCAATACTAATTCATCATTACATGAATTAATATCATCCGTGACTAAAGCCAATTGTTCACGACACAAGATTTTCAAAGTGCCAGGTACATCTAAACTGATAAGTGTCACAGGTGAAGATAATAATCCACTAACTTGACCAGCTAAGACTAATTTCTTATTATGATCCTTTGTCGAGATCAATCTTTGAAATAACGAGTCTAAGAATCTGAAACGGGAACTCACTGGGATCCAATTGACAGATAATTGAATAATTCTATTTGCCCAACTAGAGGAAGCCTTATGTGCAATCATATAATCGATTAATGCAGTTGATGAATTTTGTAATTGATTCCCCGTTGAATTCGAAGTGGTGTCGAATAATTTGTTCAATGATCTATAAGCCTCTAATTCCACAGTGCCACCTTCTAATTCTATCACATCCTGTGGGTTTGACATCAGTGTGGTGACATGTTTAATGGTGGATAATTTTCTCAATTCATTAGTACCGTCAGGGTTCAAATGAGAATCCATACCCAGCTTATCGATCTCATATATGTTAGACAAGATCAATGCCATTGAATGTTTCACCAAGGCCTCGGTTAAACCATTATTATAAGCTAAAGTTGGACTAAAACCTTGTATACTTTGTAAACTTAAAACTGTCCAATCATTTTGGTTTGGAGCAATTGGGTTATACCCAAATTGAACAAGATTCTTACAAACGTCTTCGAATTTATTTATAAATTCCAGATCACCATTGAAGATATCACTCTTTATCGTCTTACAAAAATTCGAAAATATCGGTAGTAAATACTGACATAATGCAAGATCCTTTGTCATTAAGATATGCTTGAAAATTACCAATAAATTTATTGCGAAGGCGTCAAGATTATCAGAACACTTATCGATAAGACCCAGTATGATATCCAAGGAGACAGACAAATTACCAGTTCTATTATGATTGTAATCACTGATAACTTTTTTCTGAAGGAAGACACCAACTTTCAACAACTTCGTTCTCCTTGTCGTGGCATAATATAACAAGTAACTCAATTCCGAAGGATTAGGCTTCTTATCCACACTCTTCCCGGGTGGATAACATTGCAAGATAAGCCGTTGATGTTTCGATTTAAGCAGTAGTCTCATACTGCTACACTCTATGTCAATCTAAACAACTAAATATGAACCGAACAGATTGACCTTTTCCATTTACGCTGTGTTTAATTTTTTTTGGGATTCCGAGTTTCGTTTTCAAAATAAAAATTTTTGTTATACAAGGGGAAGAAGATATACAGATATATACACGGAAATGGCTCCTATCTACGTGAAAGGTGGGATATGGAGCAATGTCGAGGATGAGATATTGAAGCTGTCGATATCTAAATATGGGCTCAATCAGTGGGCTCGTGTATCGTCGCTTTTGGCTAAGAAGACCGCTAAACAGTGTAAGGCGAGATGGAATGAGTGGTTGAACCCTAATATAAGAAAGATCGAGTGGTCGAGGGAGGAAGATGAGAAATTGCTTAGACTGGTGAAGTTGCTCCCGACCCAGTGGAGATCTATTGCCACTATGGTGGGGAGAACTGCTACGCAGTGTATAGACAGATATCAGCTGTTATTAGATGAGGCTAACGGTGAAGTGGTGAATGATAGTAATAAGGATCTTGGGTTACAAGGCCCGGGGATTGAGAGTATGGCCGGTGTTGGGAGGAAGCTTCAAGTTGGTGATTTGCATTTGGATCCAGAGAGTAAACCGGCAAGACCTGATGCTCCAGAAATGGATGATGAGGAGAAAGAGATGCTTTCGGAGGCAAGAGCAAGATTGGCTAATACGCAGGGTAAGAAGGCTAAGAGGAAACTGAGAGAAAGGATGTTGGATGAGAGTAGGAGAATAGCGATGTTGCAGAAGAGAAGAGAATTGAAAAATGCTGGTATTAATATTAAATTGAAGAAGAAGAGAAAAGATGATGACAAACATTTTGATTATAATAGTGAGATACCTGTGTATCAGGCTCCACCTCCAGGGTTTTATGATGTATCAAAAGAGGAAGAACAGAACAATAAAGAACAGAGACAATTTGAAAGTAGTGTGAGGAAACACGGGACTAAGAACGTCGAATACGAGAAGCAATTGCAGAAGGAGAAGAGAAAGAAAGGCAATCAAGTCACCGTGGAGAGTGAAGCTAAATTGACTGTACCAGAAGTGGGTGATTTCAAGAGAAGGAAATTGGAATTACCAGAACCTCTGACTGTGACAGGGGATAAGGATATTGAAATGACCACGCTAGATGAAGATGTTGCCTCACTGTATTTAGAAAAAGGTTTGACTTCCAATATTGCTCCAAAAGAGCAAAACAATGTCTCAAAGCAAGATCAATTATTCAAAGAAGTGCGAGCTTTGCATCAGAGATCAGAAATACGATCAAGTTTATACGGTGATAACATAGTCTCTGAAACCACAGCAGCTAGTGAAGATGACGAATTTGATAACTACGTCGATGAGTTTGGTCTGGAACCGGCCATTGACTTGAAATCGCAATTCGCATCGTTACCGGCACCAAAAGACGATTATAAAGATGTGATAGATAATATGAGTGATGACGAAGTTGTTGAACAACCGAAATCAGTTCCAGTTGAACCTAAAGTGGAGATAGACCAAGGTGAGATACTTAAACAGAAAGCAATAGAAGATGAGAAGTTGAGACAGTTAGCTCTTTTGAGACGGTCACAGGTGTTGCAAAGAGTATTACCTATTCCTCATATCGATAATCAAATTAAATCAAGTGATGATTATGTACAGAGATTGATTGACGATGAGATGGTTAGTTTGATTACATCTGATTATCATAAGAGAGAAAATGATTTGGCAAACCCTCTGGTTATCGAAGATCTTGATGAAGAGGCATTCCAATCAATACAAAAACAATTACAGCTGGAGATTTCTAAAGAGAAAATCCCTGAAAAAGATTATACATCAATTGTTTTATCAGAAATTCAAGCATTGAGTAGTGGTCTCCCCGGGTTAGACTCTACAAACGCCACTAATGAGCAAATACAATTACTTATCAACGAATTGAAAACTACAGCTGCAAATTCAAGTAAATTAGAGAAAAAACTCTTATTATTAAACGGCGGTTACTCTAAGAGACACGAATCATTAATGCTGAATCTTTACCAATTAGAATCAGATTTACTGGATGCTAATTTACAATTGAAGACGTATTTGGAGATAGAATCATTAGAATCTGTTGCCATCGATACTGTCACCAGGAGTTTGCAAGAAAGGGTAGATGTCCTAGTACAAGCCGAAGGTGTGGGACAAAGAAGGTACGACGAACTAGTTAGGAGATGATTAATGTATATTAATTAAATAAAGCGAATAAAAAAGATTAAATAAGTATGCTAATAAATAAATTATTCAATATTGGTAATGAGATTTCTGTTATCATTAACTTCATTCTCGAATTCCACTTCAATTCTTGCTCTTTTCTTACCGGTTTTTTGTCTCTTTGTGTCCTGTTCATCTTCATCACTAGAATTATCTTCTTCGCTCGATTCACTGAGCCATTTATTCAAGTCTTCTAAATCAACAACATCTTCTTCATCTTCTTCTTCGTCACTGACGAATTCCACTTCATCATCACTTACTTCAATATCCTCGACTTCATTCAATAACTCGTCTTCGTCCTCTTCTTCGTCTTCCTCGTTAGTACCTAAGATCTTCTTCCAGATCTTCTCGTCAACGTTCAATGGCTTATCACCATATGCACCACTCTTCATTCTCTCTAATAACTCTTTCTCAATAGCCTTTTCAATTTTAGCCGCTACTAAGGCCTTTCTCTCTCTATTTTCTTCTCTTCTCTTGACTTTATGCTTTACCCCGACATAATGTCTCTCCTCTTCTCTCAACAGCAATCTTCTTTCAGTGATAGCGACTTGTGTTAATCTTGTTAATCTCTGTTTACATTTATGAATCAAGAATTTATTCCAGTAAAGTAAATTATTATCAATTTGTTGCAAGGCCTTATTATAATTCTTAGATAACTTGATGCGTTGCCATAATCTATTAGGCAAATGCAGTCTCTCTGCAGTCTTAATATAAAGATACAAACGACCATCTACATTTTTCACTGTAGCGTACCTTGAATTTGCCAATGGGCATGATTGTCTTGAACAGAAACCGGAAACATTGAATTCACTTTTACAAAAATTTTGATCTTTGGTAGTTTTCACTTTATAAGAGCAAAATTGCTGATTTATCACTTGCCAAATAACTTCATCTGACATCTTGTAGCTATATATTAAATTCCTATATATAAATGATAAAAATTTTTTAAAAATTAAAATTTTTTTCTAAAGCGATGAGCTTACTCAATTTGGGATCAATGTAGATAAAAGAATTAGATTGTCAATCAAGTGGATTTCATTGGATAGATCTGGGGTTATACTAATAAATCCTTTAAGATATCTTTGGTAGATGATGTGAAAGCTCTTGCTATCCTGGATTCAAGATCCATCTTTGGCTTAGCACCTTCAGATGACTGATCTCTTTGCAAATATGCAATTTTGAAATTTAAATCTTTGATTAATTCCATGAAATTTTTGGTGATACGATCATTGAATTCAATTGGTACTAATAATACAAATAATGAAGTTATCTTTAATATCTTCATCAATCTTTCAATCTCTTTCAAATCATCTTGCTCTGTATCGTCATCAGGAGATTGAACGTTATTGACGTATTGATACACTATGAACCAGTTTTCAATTATCAAATCAGCCATCTTGTCATTAGAAAGTAAATTTATCAATAATTGATAGTTCCTCTCTCTACTGATAGAGTATTTCAATTCTATCAATACAAGTCTCACTAATAATCTATCATCAGTGGTGGCAATATGCTTATACAGATAAACTGGATCACTCTTATCACTTATCTCTGATTTCAAATCATCGTTTAATCCTAACATTAAATTCTTTGTCATTCCGTATATTTCAAATAAATCCACATCATCATTCAATTCCATTACTCTGTCCACTATCTCCAATGCTGATGATTCTAAGATATCACAAGGTTTAATCACAGTATTTGATAATTTGAAATGACTTAGTATCTTGAAACTCTCTAATAAACTACTCAATCTATTATACTCAATTTCATTAACTGAATGTAATAAGGACAAATCTTTTAAACAATCTTGTAAGAAATGAGAATTTAAATTGAAATTCGATGATTGATTATAATTGTCATAAAAATCTCTCAAAATCAAATCATTTATACCGGGGACTTGTAATTTATCAGCAAGTTTATCTAATATCTTAAACCTTTTCATTCTTATCAATTTATTGAAAAAAATCAAATCAGTTTCATCTTTGGCAAGTTCATTCATGAATTGAGTATTTGCCTTGATCCATTGTATAGAGTTATATAATTGAATCATATCATCATTCATATTTAAATCGATCAATTTGTTCAAACTGGCAAGTTGTAATTCATAATTGTTAATCATCGATATTATACCTTTTATAGAGATATCTAATTGATATAATTTTTCAATTGATAATATTAATTTATTCAAATAAGGTAATGATTTAATTGATAAATGTGTTGTAATCTCTCTTAAAGTTGTGATTTCAATATTATTAAATTCACCACCTTCCTCCACATGGACATGCTGTGATAGTATGAACAAGATATTCTTCATCACAATGAATATCCTTTCATTAACCACTGGACAGAGATAGAAGCATCCAAATAGTATTGATATGAATTTATCAAAACTTTCACTCTGTGCAATAGTACTCATAAACTTGTCATTCTCAAATATAGATAACAATACCACTTCGTAATGTTGAATGAGCGAATTCTTATCCTCACACAAGAGATCCTTTTGACAATACTCTTCAAACCACTGAGTGAATAAATCGAAATGCGTTTTAACAAATGCCTGATTCTTAGTCAAGAGATCGGTATCGTTATTGAAATCCTTCATGAGCAACACCATTATCTGATACTCTGACAACTGTGACACTGCTCTCAAATTCATATTGATCTCGAGATTCATCAATGGCACAATAAGTTCCGCGTACCACAGAGATATCTCCTCGATATCAGCCAATTGCTGTTCAATTATTTGCAGTGTCTCCTTTACTGGAAGATCCAAGAGGATAAGTCTCTTTCTCATGAACGTGGCTATAGAGTAATCATCGAATTTCAATTCATCACACCTCTTATCCACATACTCTCGTACTGTATTGTACTTCCTTGTCGCCAAGTCAGACAGATCGGTATCATCAACTTCAGCAATGATATTTTGGTTATTGTAATACTGTCTCACTGAGGCAAAATCCGTAGAAAGTGGTTGGAAAACTAGTAACAGTCTCAATGTGTCCTCATCAAAGGGTAAGGACTCTATACTTTTATTCTGAATGATTTTCTCAACATTTATTAAGTAATTCTCCATATTGATCCTTGTTTCAATAGTTGATTTGTTCGCGTACACATTAATTTTTTTCATATTTTTTCAATTACAGAATTATATGAAGATAAATGGAGTATACAGTCAAGATGGCCAATATAGGTGAGTAGTATAGGATAGATTCAGTTAGATATAAGACTAACATAATCTTTTAGATAAATACCAAGAAGTTTTGAAAAAACAAGATTCAAATATAACTTTTTACATAAGACATAGAGTGAGGTTATTACAACTATTGTCAGACCTTCGAAATGGCAAATTAACCAATTTAGATCCGATAAATGAGACACTTATAAATTTGGAGAAGAGGAAGCTTGTGATGAGCCAGCATTTGAAAGATTTGGATATGGATTATTATCATTTTTTACAAAATGAAGATCCTGATAAGAGTGAAGAGTTATCAAATTTGAATGACAAGATAGAGTCATTGACAAGTAAATTGACCCAGATAAATAGGTACAAATCAGATTTAGAGATGATAAATAAATTGGTAACGAAGGAGTTCCAACAAGACTCGATAAATATTTCCAAGTCAAAGATAGAAGAGTTATTTAAATTAGAGAATGATGAAGAATATCAATTAATATTCCGTAAAAGTGAATTAATTGACCCAACAAATGAGATTTATAAATTCAACAAGATTGATTTCAATGATAATTTAAAGACCTTGAGTGAACAATTAAAGAAAGAGAAACAAGATTGTGACGATTTGAAAAATAAAATTGAAAATGATAGATTGATATGGCAAGATAAACAACAAAAATTTATACAATTATATACAAGTTATTTTTAATTTGAAGTTTCAACACTCTCTAATCTACTTCTAATCAATGCCTTTACCACTGTAATATCTTTATTCTTTGGTATTGTAACATCAGATTGTCTATATTCTTGTATCTTAGCAATACCATTTTGGAAACCTTCCTTAGTTGGTTCTTCTTCAAATATAGCATAGTGTTCAGTGATATCTCTTAATTCGGTGATATCTATTGAATCATTTTGAAATTTTTGGAAAATTAAATTACCAATATATCTTATACCTAAGATATAATTAACATCAACTTCCAAATCGAGTGAAAGTTCATCTGGGATCCCGAAAAATGCAAATTGTAATCTCTCTAATTTATCAAACCATTCGTCATTCTCAACGTTATCTGCCAGTAAATATTCTTGAGTAAATTCTTCAAGGTATTCATCTCTATTTTGATAGAAAAATTTTTGCAGTTTCTCCTGTGAATTGAGTCTCTCATGTAACACATATTTGATTCTCCACATAGTCTCTCTTAAGAGATTCCCCTGTTGTTCATATAAGTAACGGGAGGTAGGATTGACAGTTTCCATTAAATGTCCCTCCCTAGCCAATATATTTTGCTCTTTCAAGACAATATACCAAAGCTTATGCAAATCTTCAAACGATTTTCTTCTAAGCTCCGAGATAGACCAATGTCTACCACTACTCAGTATTTCATCTGGGGATCTAACAAATTTTTTATCTGCAAAGAACTGGTATAAAGGATGATCATCATTGATCTCAAGGTTATTGATCGTTGGCACTATCGGTCTTCTTAATTTTATATTTGTTGGAAGCCTATTTCTCGCCATGCACGTCGCAGACGTGTGGATCCTGGCCACACCAGTTGCTATATTCCTATAAGTCATCACTAGATATATCTAATATCCTTTTATGATCCCTTGTTGTTGAACAATTTAAAAAAAAAATTTTAACAAATTTCTTTAAACAGAGAACTGGGGCTGTCACTTTGGAGCTTACTTCTTTACTACTACAAGAGAGATATAGTATGATATGATAGGGATAATGTTCAAAGGTGTTTGTAGGAGGTTCTCGGTGTGGCTGCCGGTGATGGAGAAGATCAAGTTGCCACCGAAACACAAGATGCCACCGAGACCGAAGATCGTGGAGGATGAGATCGAGGAGAAGTTCATCAAAGGTGGTAGTGGGAAAGGTGGTCAGAAGATTAATAAGACTAATAGCAAAGTACAGTTATTCCATAAGGAGACTGGGATAGTGGTCACATCGCAGGCTACGAGGTCCAGAGAGCAGAATAGGAAGATTGCCCGGGAGATTTTGGCATTGAAATTGCAAGATTTACAAAATCCAGAGACTTCCAGAGCGAATATATTGATATTGAAGAAGCAACAAGTTAAACAGAGGAAACTGAAGAAGAGTAAGAAGAAATATGAGAATTTGAAAACGGAGCCGGAAGTGGATGAAGAAGAACAGGCTTTTATTAGAAGAATGTTAGAAGAGAACAAGAACTAGGATATTTAAATAAATGATTAATGTTATTTTTACTATATATATAATTTAATGAGTACCGGGATTTGTAGTATCATATAATCTGATTAATTTTTCACCACCACCGTCTTCAAATGCATAACCTTTAAATTTCTTTAATCTCTTGATTTGTCTCATCTTTCTAATCTTCTTATGAAATGAGATCAATCTTGGATTATGATCACTTATATTGAATTTTTGCACTTCTTGTACAATATGATAACTTTGTGGACTGTACATTCTCTTGTAATATTTCCATAATAAATCTCTGATGAGACATAACAGTGGCAAGATGATAGTCATCATCCAATACGCTAACGAGGTATATAAATGTGATAAGACACCTCTATACTCTCCACTAACGTGGATCTTTGGTGCCACTGAGGCATAGATGGGGAAGAACACTAACCAAAGTAATAACGAACCCGGTATAGCGACTAAAGTGAACTTGGTCCACATGTTAGTGATCAATGCAGCTTTACCCAACGCGGTCATCATACACAGTGAAAATACAGCGGTACCCCAAGTCCAATGATCTGCAATGATACCATTTGACAACACGTTACCGTACCTGTAGATGAACATTGATCCGACAAAGATGATCCCCGAGTGGTAAAACCCATTGATGATCCAAGACCAGAAAATGGACGTATTGAAAAACACAGATCTTTGACCTAATTTGTACAATTGAGGATACTTCTCTAAGAATCTAGCACTGATAAATTGATCAAACACACCTAGGACAAATGGAGGTAACACTGTGAATAACACGTTATAGAAAGTCAAAGTCCATGATTCCATAATGGATTGACCACTGAAACAATTGGCAAACACGTACCAAAATTGAGTCATATACAATGTGATATTTTTATAAAATGAATATAATATAGCTTGACTTATTCTCTGATATGACCATGAACCATGCACTAAGAGCAATTTTCTCAAGAATTCAAATTGGGCAATAGCAAAATCGGCACTTCTTGCCAGTTGCATACCTTCCATACCACTAATACCTACACCGACGTGCAGCAGTTGAATCATTGACACATCATTGGCACCATCACCGATAGCTAAAAGTAAAGATTCAGTCTTTCTCTTGACTAATTTAACAACCAACGCTTTCTGCAAAGGTGAGACACGACAACAAATGACACTTTTACAACACATTGCAATTTCTAAGAAATAATCTTCAAGATCCGATTCTAACGCATATCCTAAAGAACGACCATCTATGATCAACAGTAATGAGTTCCTTTCTTCTGGTGATAAGTCAATATCACGTAACGCGTCTAATTTCGAATACAAATTTTCACTTGTCTCTTCTTTAGTTTCTTCATTGACAATTAATAAATTCATATCTTCACTTAATAATTTACAACTCATACCGATATTGATAGCAGTCTCCTGCTTGTCACCGGTCAACACCCAGATCTTGATTCCGGCATCTTGTAATGTATGTATTGTCTCTGGGACACCTTCTTGTAACTTATCCTCAATGGCAGTGGCACCTAATAAGAACAAATTTTTCTCAATTAATTCAGCCAGCTTGTCTAATTCTTCCAGTCTGTTACCCATTGACGTGGCCAGCTTGTTGTAAATGGCAATCCAAGATTGATACTCATCTTCAGGGATAATTCTGGTGGCTATACATAAAGTTCTTAAACCCTCGGCGGCAAATTGTTCTAAATGTTGTAATGTAGCATCAACAAATGGGTTATCCTCGTGTAATCTTTCCATTATCACAGTATCGGCACCTTTTGTGTATAATCTGATACTTCCATCTGGACACCTGAAAACCAGAGACATTCTCTTTCTCGTGGAATTGAATTCACAAATATTTAATAATTCATATGACATCTTATTACCATTAGTTTCCATAATGACCGTCGAGGGAGTTCTTGAGGAAAACTTATAACCTAAAGTTCTTGCCCCATCGACCAATGCACCTTCATCTGGTGACGCGGCTTGGTACTTGATATATCCATCTTCCTGCACCTCTGGGATCACAGTGTGACATGTGGCTAGTAAAGTTAAGAATTCATCAATGATAGGACCATCTTCTTCATTTTTCAAATTCTCGTATAATTCATCAAACGAATGGAACCCAATCTCTATTCCGTCATTATTCAAGACAGCTCTCGAATCTTCGGGGATCTTGTCTATATAACATTTACCACCAATGGTACAACTCTTGAATTCCATCACGTTTCTAGTCAAGGTACCTGTCTTATCACTGAAAATGTATTCGATCTGTCCCAATTCCTCGATAATAGATGATGATCTCACTGTGGTTGGCGTATCCGTATCTTCATCGTAAAGGTCTAAATCTGATGCGATCATATAACCTTGGTACACTTTAATAATTTCAAGAGTGACGAACAATGAGATTGGAACTAAATTTGAGAACAAGATCCAATAAGTTAAGATATCTTTGAAAAACAAGCTACCTTTATTTCTTCCAGCGAGATGTAAATAACTTAAATGTCTTCTATCCACTGTTATTTTCAAAACGTTACCTATAGATGAGATCAAACTTAAAGTTATCAATATCGTGAACAAGAACACAATTTGGATATTTATAGTCTTATCTACTGCTGTGGTCTTAATTGGGGCAGCACTAGCATTTCTCATCAATTTGGTTTCATGACCAGTGAAAATGACAATACCATTGATGAAACCGGTGTTTCTCAATGTGGCACCTCTCAAGATCAATTGCTCTGGGTTCAATGGGATTTCTTGTCCATTCATTTGTAAAGTACCTTCGTACGTGTAAAGAGATGAATTTGGTTGTTCACTCAAGATCTTACCTTGGATCTTAGATAAATCATAACTTTCAATAATTGGATGTGTCTGTTTACTCGACTGCTTGATTTTCAAATTGGTTTCACCATCGAGATTCGCAGTTTCAATATAACACAACCCTTCTGGTTCAGATGAACTAAGCAAGATCATATCTGCCGGGATAGGTTCCTCACTCTTGACTCGCACGATGTCACCGACTTTGATCTTGCTCCATCTCGTTGACACGAATTCATCTAGTTTCAATACGTCACTCTTAGATCTGTAATTCAAATCGTTATCAGCCATTGATCTTCTGAAATCTTCCAACACTTCTTTAATCATCGACACCAACAACACGATAGAAAGTGTTCCTATAGTGGTATATCTATTAGTTGGCGTCACACCAGGCACTTGTTGAATAATAGAAGTGCAAAGGAAGAACAAATTGGCGTACTTGCTGAATTGTTCCAAGAAGAATTTCGGTATAAAAGTTGCCAGATTATATTTCGTTGTACTGATATAATTACTCTTGTATTTGAATTGTTTATTCGATATCTCATCGTTGACATGTATTATCCTAGGTTGTGACAAATCCAATTTATTCTTCTTCCTCAACAACTTATTGAATATGGATCTTATATCGTATTTACTTCGTTGTTCAAATGGCACATCCGGTGCAGGTGGTGCCATGCTGTCCTTGATGATATAATTAGAATTCAAACTCTCATTATCGTCATCGTCTTCATTATACAGATAATTATCCCCGAAAGGGTTCATATCATCTAATTGGAAACTATCTTCTCTCCTCAGGTCGTCACCTCCGCGGAACGCATTCTCTTCATCGTCAATGAGCATCATATCATCTTCAAATGGGTTCACACCATACTGATTACTATTATTATTGTTATTGTTATTCACACGTGTATCGCCATCTCCAGTCAAGAGATCCAAATCGAATAACGTGTTGTTATTCAGATACGGATTACTCGATGTCATTCGATGTAATTGATGTATAAATTATTGATCTTTACGTAAATTAAGTCAATGGCTTAATTGTATTTGGAAAATGTTTTCATTATTTTTCTCTTAACGATTTTTTAACTCTTTGAGCAAACCGCGTAAGTGTTTGATACTGGAGTACTATGAGTTATTAAAGTAGATTTATCTCTTTAGGTAAGGTGTAATAGGATTACGTGGGCTTCTTTAGAATTGTTTACCACGTATTACTTTCGTTCATTAAGACTGCATACAAGATATGCAATTAAACGAACTGCAAATCTCATTATTATTATATAGAAAATTTTCACCTGGAAATTTAATTTATAAAAATATTTGTATATACAAGTACTAATCAGAGGTGTATTCAGAATCCTCTAAGAGCATTGTTTCTTGAGGATAATTGGCATATTGCCTTTGCCTTTTGAAAAATTCCTCGTCTGATAAATCTTCTGAACTATCTCTCTTATTCTTATTTCTATCCAACTCGATATCGTCAACGCTACTGAGGCCATTATAGAAATTGATCACTCTAGGGTGGGCCATAATCTTTGTTGGATTGAAATTCAATATCTGTAATCCCTCTCTTGAGGTGGCTCTACTTAATGCCACATACGCTTGACCTTTCTCAAAAATTTTTTGTAAATTAACTTTAACTTTTGATAACGTTTGACCTTGTGATTTATGAATTGATAATGCCCATGCTAAGATCAAGGGGACCTGTGTTCTTGACGCTATTGGTTTGTGTTCATTCAATGGGTCTTCCACTTCGAATTTTTCCAGCTCCACGAGGACATCTCGGGTGTTACCATCTGTGAGTTTAAACCTCACCAATGGTAATCTTCTACCTTTAGAGTTATTATGCAATGTATTAATTAACTGTTTCTTATGTTGGATATCATTAATTAATTCTTCGTCATTAGAATTTGTCTTGATCTTTTGGAAAAAATCAAATATATTTTCATCTAATTCCAGCTTGGTTTCTTGTTCAAGGTACTCACTTTTAACTTCATTCTCCTTATTTGTATCAATTAATTTATAGATATCAATATCTTCAAAATCATTTTGGTCTACGGTTTTCTTATAAAACATATAAGTATCCGGATCAATAAAATCTAGCACTTTACCCAATGATCCATTAACTAAAGTTTCATCAATATTTTTAATCATCATCACTTGGGCACCTTTTTTCAAATTTAGCAGTTTGGGAGCTAAGAAATTATTCAACAATTTTTGTAAAGCCAGCGGATCATCAATTGAGCCTGAGTCAAATGAATTGAACTGCACTATCGGTTCTTCGATCTTGTTCAATCTGCCATTATTGGCTCTATCGACTTCATATCTCGTCGGGAACAACTCTGTGGCTTCGATATCGTCATTGTTCGGCAACGATCTACTCAATGATCCAAACTCATACGCGGTATCCGCCGTCACAGTACCACTTCTTATAGCGTTCAACATATCGATGAATTTGGAATCACCTTGTTGGCGGAACACTTTTTTCAAGATGATTGTCGTCTTTATAGTTTCCTTCCATGCGTCACATTCAAATGCAAATTGTAGTGTCTTATCCTTTGCCACTGGAGGTAATTGATAAAAATCCCCACACGCGATCAATTGTATCCCTCCAAATGGTTTATCACTTTTCCTAAGATCCTTACCGATAGCGTTCAACTTATCTAATAATTCACCATCAATCATACTTATCTCATCTACGATTAACACTTTTAACATTTTCCATTTCTTAAAATTTTTCTTACTCTTTTTAATCTTTTTAACTAATGATTTAACATCACCATTACCAAGACCAATCCCAGCAAATGAATGTAAAGTTGAGCCACCAATGTTACACAGAGCCAAACCAGTTGACAGTGTCACACCTACACAATTGAATCCATGTTGCTTTCTCAATGTCTTGATTAAACTTCTTAATAAGATAGATTTACCAGTACCCGCTGAACCTGTATAGAAAAGACTTTCACCTTGTTTCAGTATTTCGACAACTTTTAATTGTTCATCACTTAATATCACAGGTTTCACGTTTTTCTCCAAAATCCTTGTCGAATCTTCAAAATTCAAATCATGTTTCTGTGTCATTAACTCTATTGTGCTATTACGTGTCTTTGCCATCCCACGAGGCGTCGTCGATAAATTCCTCCTCTCCATAGATCTCGTCTGTATCATTCTCTTTGCAATCTCCGAGGCGCTTGTCATCTGAGCTATACGTGATATGGGCATCACTGGCTCTTCAATTTCAGGAGGTGATGAAGAGATATTTAAAATGGGAGTTCGTACTCTTTTATCAACTTGTGGTGAAGATTTTTCTTCAATCTTGTACCAAGTCTCATAACGATGCCATATTGGTGATGTGTCAATTTGGTTTGCAGACGAGTTCAATTTAGATGATGAAGTTGGCTTAATATTTGGTATATTTTTTTCAAAGACTATTTGATCTTTAATTTGTTCATTATCATCATTAAATGATGAAAAATTCCATGATGATAACTCTATTGGGTCCAGTGATTTCATCCTCTGTGGCATTTCCCTTATGATTTCAACTTCATCATCCAGTGAGAAGAAAACTTCATCATCTTGATCAACTTTATTCAATTTCTTTGGTGATGTTAACATAACTAATTCATTATCATCCACCTTATCGAATTCATCATTATCGAATTTCAATTTCTTTGTGATATTAACATCTATTAACTCATTTTTCAGTAGTTTCTTTGGTGTAGTCAACATAATCAATTCATCATCGTCAATATCTTTTTTTAAATCCTTTGTAACATTTAAATTCCCCCATGAATTAATATCATCATCAAATGAATCATCTATAGGAAATAGTTCTTCTAAATCTTTTAATTTATCATTACGTAAATTTGTTGTGCTGAATGTCTGACTCATTGATTTATTACTGATATAAAATTGGGAGAATTTTCTTGTTATAATATGAAGTCTTTGTCTTTGCAACATTTAAGTTGTAATTATAATATTATTATAAAAATCCTTATTTCCTATGGAAATGTTTTCGAATTTTCTTGTAAGTAGACTCTTATATATCTTCTCTATAAAACTGTATTCTATAAAGTCTCTTAAACCCTTTTTACTCAGTATATAATGTATAAAGAGTCTACTCTATTCGTCAAATATGACCGCGTCAGAACAGAGAGTTAAAGAGTTTTTAAATGAGACTGGTAAAGGTCGTGTAGTGGATGAACAAAAATCCAGCGAAGAAAGGAAAAAAGTTGTATAATTGTAACATAGTATATCGAAGTACAAATGAATATACACCAACGGTTCAGCGCCGTGGCGCAGTGGAAGCGCGCAGGGCTCATAACCCTGATGTCCTTGGATCGAAACCAAGCGGCGCTAATCATTTTTTTTTTTCATTTCTAATCCATTTTTATTATTCAAATTAAAGGGGTTAACCCTTTTTTTATGCTTATAATTAAGTTATCATTAATATTATTTAATATTATACTATAAAAGTCATATAAAATGTTATATAGAAGTAAAGCCATAAAGTCATAAAATCATTTTAGTCATAGATCAATTCAATAATCTTGAGATACAATTTTTATTTGATTTATGATTATCCTTTATACTTAATAAGACCTTTGACAGTTCGCTATCACCAGTTTTAAAATTTTTTGGGCTTGATAATATTGAATTTTTCTTTTGGTATAATTGTTGTGAAGACAACAAGGGGCTTGTCAGTTTCTTTGACATTGTGATCATCGGCATAGGTAATTGAAATTCAGATCTTGATTGATTCAAATTGATTGAATCTCTTGTTGTTGTTGTTGTTATAAATTGTTGTTGGGATTTAATTTGATTTGAATTAATTTCTGGTGTTATTAGTGGGCTTGGTAATTGTATATTTGAATTATTATTATAATTTTTCAAATAATCATCAATTTTAGTGGTATTATCTTCAATGGGGAATTTAAATAAATTTAATTCTTTATTTATATTTTCATTTAATTTCAATGGAGAATTATTATTTGATAATAAGTCTTTAAATAATTTTTCAAAATCAAATTCCATTTCAATATCTCTTACTTTGTTCAAATCAATTTCATAATCTGTAAAATTTAATTCATTATTTGAATCCCAATTTTTATCAATATTATTGATGATTTCATTTTTTTGTAAATTTATAATATGATGTAAATAAAAGATGTATTCAACAGTTGATTGTAATACAGTTAATTTATGCATTTGACCTGAATTCTCAGAATTCATATCGGTGGATGACACAGAATTACTACGTTCATCGGAGGAATCTTTTTGAAAATTTTGCAAGATATGTGTACGACATGCTGGTACAATATATTTCAATGCTTCAAATTCTCTATTCATCTTTATACGCCTTTTTTTTTCAATTATTGAATGAGCAATTTTTAAATCTTGTCTCTTTCTTGCCAGTTCTTCAGAGTCAATCAGTTGTGATGATCTTCTTCTCTTCTTTGTTGTTTGTATTGATTGTTGTGGTTGTTGCTGAGAATTGATAATTTGCTCCGATTCTGGATATGGGGATGTTGATACTGTTAATATATTTGACGTTGATGATCCTGATAACCCATTTTTCATTTGTATAATTGTTGGTTTAAAAATTGGTGGTGGTGGTAATTGATTTCTATTCATCATGTATTTATTATCTCAGTATTAAATCTCAATATCTCAATATATCAGAATATATCATATAAATCATATAAAGGAATAAAAGGTATATTTATATAAATAATAATCAACGTGGGATAAGCCACACGTGTATAAGATATAATACTAGACACATGTATGTAGATGACACTAGGCAACAGTGATATTAAGATATTAGCACTATTTACAGTAAATTGGCGTGTGATTAAATCACTGGCACGTGTGTGTTAATTGACTACAGCGAAAAAGCATTAGACTGCTCACGTTTTAATGATTAATTATACATAGAACGTGATAGATAAGATCTGTATATTAGTACTGTAGTAGTACTATTGTAGTAGTACTATTGATATGATATGGTATAATACAGTATAGGATATCATTATAGTGGTACTAATTGATATACAGATTAGATGATATGCAGTATGGTATACTATATACTATCCCGTATCCTATATAGTATACTATATCTCATACCATTTGCCTTATACCGTATATCATATACTCTCTATCTATAGACTATACTATAGTATAGACTATATCTATACACTATATGATATACACCATATAGATGACATATCTCATATAGGTGGTATAGATGATATATCTCATATCAGGGTAAGACACTTTCTCTAGTCGTGCAAGTTCCACACAATCTGTCCCAAAGCGGAAACAAAGTGGATAGAAAAAAGCAATTCTCGCTCTTAGAAAGGGCAAGGGCACTCCGAAAATCATTAACAATTTGTGTTATATATATGTGTATTTAATGATACCTTATATGAATATATCATATATGGTATAGTATAGAGTATATACAGTATAGTATAGCAGTATGTAGTAGTGGTAGATACAGTACAGTAGGACATATAGAGTGCAGTGTCGTAGAGACAGCCCCCGTCGGACTACCGCATCGGGACCGCAGGACATGGACAAATCCTTTTTATTAATCTCACTTTGAACTTTTTTCTTGTTTAAATAAATTTACTTTAAATTATATTTCGCCTTCATATTAACTAGGAATAATACTACATTATTATTATTATTATCATTAAAGGGGTTGATATAAGTTAATCATATCAATCATAATCATTATATCATCTATATCATATATATATAGATTTTATTTATATATTATTTATTGATTTATAATATATTATATCATAGATATATATATATTTATAAAAATAAATTACTAATTAATTAAAGGATAACTAATTAATTAATTTCATATTTCAATAATGTCAATACCCAACTCTAATACAAATAATTATCATCATGATACAACGACAGCTCCACAACCAATCGATATCACCTATCAAAGATCCAACAGTTTATTTCAAAATCCAAGATTAAGGAGAGAAAGTATAGCTCATAGTCAAGGTATGGGTGGTATATCGTTTGGTTCTGTTACAATTGGTTCATGGTTAAAAGATGAAGTTATGTTATTAAACAATTATCATCAGTCAAATTTGATTCAACAGAATCAGTCTTCGTCATCACATTTTAATCAACAACATCAACAACAAATTTTACAACAACAAAATCAATCACAACAAAATTTAAATAATTTAGGTATAACAATATCTCCAATTATAAATAGTAGTTCTGCCTATTTACTGAATTTAGAACTGGATTATTGTAAAGATTATTCCTGTTGTGGTCAATTATTACCAACTTTACATGATCTTTTAAGGCATTATGAAGAAACTCATATACAACCTTCACCTCCTTTAGAAACTCCAAGGGTAAGACCAATAAATAATAACATGGACACGGTGTCAACAAATGATGTATTTCTTCTGCAAAATGATCTGTATCATCAACAACAACAAAATCAACAGCAACAACAAAATTTTGAATCAAATTTCAATAATTTTCAATTAACAAATGGTAATAATTTACAAAATAATAATGAATTTCAATTTAATATACTGCAGCAACAACAACAGCAGAGCCAACATAATCAACATAATCAACAACAATTACTTACACCACAACAACAGATGTATGATCTTGATTCTGATGGAATTGAATCACCACAATTACAATTACAACAACAGCAACAACATATACAACAACAATTACAACAACAACAACAACAAGAACAATCACAACAAAATTTCAATTTACAACAACAACAACAACAACAACAAAATAATAATAAACAACAAGATCAATATATGAAAACTGATTTACAATCACCATCAGATGAACAACAATTTGATATGGATGAAGATATGGATGAAGATAATGGTAATATAACAAGAACAAATGAAATGTGTATTGATGATCCAGCAAGACATTTATACGTTTTAGAACAAGGTGAAAATCGTCCATATAAATGTCCTGTAATTGGTTGTGATAAGACATATAAGAATCAAAATGGCTTAAAATATCATAGATCCCATGGACATCAAAATCAATTATTACAACAAAATCCAGATGGTAGCTTTAGTATAATTGATCCAGATGGTTTAAGTGAAAAGGATAAACCTTATGCTTGTAATGTTTGTGGTAAACGTTATAAAAATTTAAATGGTTTAAAATATCATAGAGCACATTCAACTCATTAATTTTATTTTAATAGATTGCATATTATATCTATATACTGTATTATATAATTGTACTATATATCTCTATATCTATCTATCTATCTATCTATCTATCTATCTATCTATCTAGATCTCTATCATCTCTTTACAAAGATTCAAAGTATGCGCTGAAATCCACCAGGTTCCATAAAGGACTGAAAATGGTTTAAGGAACATTAAGGAATAATATAAAATATAAAAATATTACTCAGTTATTTTAAATAATTGATTGAATAATATATATATTATCGAAATGAGTATAAATTTCCATATACCATTAAAGATAACAAGATCATATTTATATTTACTTACAATACTTTCAATTTCTGCTTTTGTATTATTACCGTGGTCAGTAGTGCTGTATTTAAAATTTTATCAATTATTAATTCCAACAAATTCATATAAAAATTTAACTACCGAAATTGAATTTATACATAATAAACCGTATTTATTAATTGACGGAGCGGAATTGAATAAATTTAATAATGAATTGAATTATAATTTCGATTTAGAGTTAAAAATTGATTATAATTCGTTAAATTTGAAAAAATTTAATACTGTTAATTATAAGATTTTAATTATACATGATAAATTATTCGATAAGAAGGTGTTACCTAAGTTGATTTCGTTCCATAATAATAATTTACCCTTGGTGAATGAATGGGATTTAACTAATGATTTATCTATAGATTATAACTTGATCAAAAATGATAAACTAATAAATCAAGGTGATTTAATTTTTTATAAATATGGTCAAATATTTATAAAAGATGATTTGGATTCGAATTACTGGTTTAATTCGATCAAATTAAACAAATCCATCATCCATTTATTAACAAATGAAAATTTATCAAAAGTAAACAACTATAAAATTTTAATTGAATTCAATAATAAAAATTTAATTATAAAATCACTGTCATTACAAATAACACAACAATTAGAAAATTTGAGATTCATCATTTACAACTACTACCTCATCTCGTTCGTCATCGGCGTGCTGACGTTCTGGTCAATAAGTTTCATCATCTCCTTGATAATAAGCACGATAATATTACAAAAATTCGCTCAGACAATGGAGAGAAACACTTCAAAGATCAAGTACGAACATTCGCGGAATTTGAGTGGTCAGAGTACAGGTAATGCAAGGTTTTATAACGATCATGTGTTGACTAATTTAAACGATTTAACAAAAGTATGAATATATGACTAATAGATTATGATTTAGAATTTTATGAGGACGATATAGAGGATGATCCGATAGGATCTATAGATACCCTCTCCTTTACAATGTCAATTGAGAAAATTGAGTTAATATAATCAAATTTCAGCTTCTACGATGACCTCATCTCTTATATTAATTGATATACGATTTAAATGTATAAAAATATCTTATTATTACAATATAAATTAACTAATTACTAATCATCATCATAATTTTCATCTTCATCAATTTTCCTGATTGGCGCCTCGACATCTTCTTTCTTCTCTTCTTTCTCCTCTTCGTCGTCTACAGGTTCAGGATCTTTTTCTAATGGTTTCAACTCACTTACTGGTTCCGAATCGATCAGCATCGCGTCAGGGTCGGCAGCTGGTGCTGGTGATTTCAGAGGCTCGGATGGCTCCTCTTTTGATTCATCGGATGGTTCTTTTGCCTCTTCAACTGGCTCAGATGGTTCTTTCAGGTCTTCAACTGGCTCGGTTGGCTCTTCTGAAGGTTCTTTCAGTGACTCCAGATCTTCTTTCAGCTCTTCTTTCAGTTCCTCCGATGGTTCCTCTGCCTCTGCCAGTTCCAGTGGTTCCAGTGGTTCCAGTGATTCCAGTTCATTCAGCTCAGTGACCTCGGTCGGCTCAGTCAGTGCATCCTCTTTCACTTCTTCCAGCTCCTCGACCTCAGTGACACCATTCACCTCACTAACGTCCTCCTCACTCTCCACGCGTCTTCTCTTCTTCTTCTCATCCAACTTCCCATTTTTCTTCTTCTCCTTCTCCTTCTTCGCCTTCTTCGCACTAGAATCCTTCGACTCTTCCAACTCTCTCTTCGGCTCCGTGATACTTGGAATTTGTTGTCCCTGTTGTGGGTATTGCTGTATTGGAGGTGGCACAGGGAACTGTTGCAAGGGCTGCTGTTGTGGTGGGCCATTAGGTATCTGCAACGGCTGCTGTTGCGGCAGTTGAGGCTGTTGCGATTGTGGCAGCCCCGATTGTGGTAACATGCCAGTAGGCAATCTTGGCTGATGAGTCTGTGGTGGTGGAGGAGGTAAAGATTGGTTAGCATTACCGCCCTTTTCTTGATAATTGATCAACTGGTTCAATCTTTCTTGAATATGAGGATTATTTGGATCTAACCTTGCAGCTTGCTTATAAGCGTCAAGGGCATCACTGAATTGATTATTACAAGTCTCATATAAGGTACCCAAATCGTACCAGACTTCACTGATGTATGGGTTCAATCTTATCAGTCTAGTATAGGCGTCGAGTGCGTCTCTGTATTGGGCGATTTGGTAGTATAATACCCCGATAGAACACCAGAAAGTTGGGTTTCTTGCGTCTCTATTGACGGCTTGTTGGAATGAGTCATAAGCGCTAGTGTAGTCTCCACGGGACATATAGACTCTTCCGAGATGGTACCAAGTGTGAGCATCGGTGTTATCTAATTCTAAACTCTGTCCTAAGAATCTTAAAGACATATCGAAATCCAAGAATGTAGAGTCCTGTTGAGAGTATAAGCAACCCAACTGTTGTAAGACTTTAGCGTGTCTTGGATTCACCAGTAAGACACGCTCGTACAGGTCCCTAGCACCAGTGTAGTCGTGTTGTTGCTCCAACACAGCACCAATTTGGAACCAGACATCCGGTTGTGTTAATGGAGCAGGTGGATTAGAAAGGATATATTTAAAACATTCTAAAGCTTGTTGTAATTTTGATTGATGTTTATAGATGATACCTAATCTGAAATAAATTTCACTTGCCTTATCGAAATTTGGATCTAATTCTAACACTCTAGCAAAGGCTTCTTCTGCGTATTCTAATGAACCGTATCTATCGTATAATATTCCAATACCGTGCCATAATTTTGGCACATTAGGGTTTTGTAAATGGTATAGAGCTTGTTGGTACAGATAGTAGGCTCTTTGTAAATCATCAAGCATTAAATAACAATGACCTAATAAACCCCATGTTTCACCATTTTCCGGTTGAGAATTTAAAGCACGTTGATATAATTCAGCCAGTTTACCGAATAAATCTCTTGATCTATATAAATTCAGCAAAGAAGTTAACAGGATAGGATTTGATGGCTGATGTTTTAAAGTATTATCATAGGCATTTGCAGCTCTATCAACGTCACCTAACGTTTCAGCTAATGAACCAACAGCCAACCAAGTTTCTGCTGTAGATTGAGAAAGAATATCTTGTACCGTTCCATTGGAGGGCAGTTGCTGGGAGGGCAGTGGGGGCAACAGGACACCATTGGATGGCAGTTGTGGCAGTTGTGTAGCATTCATTGTGTAGTATCAATAGTACAGTGTATAAATATCTAATAGAAACGGTGTTGAAGTTTTTTCCACTGTTTAGTAATTTAAATTGCCCCGTACAAAAGATTAACGCAGTGCTTCTGTCATCTGCACCACCCAGATCACGGGTTTTTCGCTTACCTGTGCTCTCTGATTGGTTGTAACTACTATATGGCTATATGACACATGACTATATCACGATAGTCATATAGTCATATCATATAGTATATGATATAGTATATGATATAGTATATGATATAGTACATGGTATATGGTATATTGTATAGTAAAGTATAGTATAGTATAATATAGTGTAGTATAGTATAGTATGGTAGACGGTGGCTGGATAAGAGCGCAGAGTAGAGGATATTGCTACAGACACGGTAGTGTGCGAGAGCACAGGAAGGTACGGTGGTGTTCTATTATTCTCACTCTGTACTGTTATTGTTATGTCAGACTACTCTACAGGGGGGAACGATACTCTATACAGTATCTACGGTCTGCACTGGACTATACTGCTATATACGACTATATACTATACTGCTATATACTACTATATACTAGTATAGTATGCTATGGTCTGCTGTAGTCTATACTCTTCTCTATACCCTATACTGCTATTGCTCTTACACGCTATACTATATACAGCATCCTTCTATTTATACTATACAGTCTTGCGCTACTACGTAGTCAATTGATATAGAGATACAGTATTATACTACAGATACAGATACAACAGAGATACAGTATACAGTATATACTATATAGAGATGATATAGATATACAGTAGGTCTAGATATACAGTAGATATAGATAGATACAACTCAATCTCATACAGTATATAGTATAGTGTACAGTATATGGATCATATAGGGTACTCTGGACAGCCCCAGTTATCAGATGATCATTTAGCTATACGATATATAGATGATATGAATGGTATAGAGATGGAGATAGAGATGTGGTATAGGTAATATGGTGGAGATATAGAGATGATATGTATATACGATATAGATATAGAGACACATACGATATAGATATAAAATTTCTGCTATATACAATTATAACTTGACACCAATATGAATTGCAGCGATACCAAAACTTAAATTTTCATAACCTTTACCAGGGACATAAAAACCGGCTTTACTTATCATTGACAGGAACTCATCTTGTTTAGGGAATTTTCTAATACTTTCAACAAGGTACTGATAACTTTCTCTGTCATTAGCGATTAATTGTCCCATTAACGGTAAGAAATTAAACGAATAAAAATTATAAAGATAATCTAATTCCTTATATGGGATCTGAGAGAATTCTAAACATGCAAATATCCCACCTGGTTTCAATACACGATACAGAGTGTTTAAACCGGCTTGAATATTGGTAAAATTTCTAATACCAAACAGTATAGTGTAAACGTCTTTGGAATTACTTTCGATTTTATCCAACGTTTCACCATTTTGTTCTAAAAATTCAATTCTTCCAGAATTAGCAAATTTCCCACGAGAGTAACGTAGTTGACCTTCCTTTAACATATCGGTATTAATATCCGCGACTAACATCCGGGATTTATTATCACCAAATTTTTCCAACAGATGATCTAATAACCCAAAAGCGATATCACCTGTCCCACCAGCGACATCGAGAAATTGTAATGGCTCTCCAGAGTTAGGTCTCATCCCGGCATCCAATTTATTGATCAAATGCGTCTTCCAAAGACGGTGAATACCTAATGACATAACATCGTTCATTACATCGTAACTACTTGCAACTGACGAGAAGACATCGTGAACTAGTTTCTCCTTTTCTTGTTCCAGCACGGTCTTGAACCCGAAATGAGTAGTCGACGAAGTTGGCTGTTGCAATAATCTTATAGAAGTGCTTAATAATCTCTTTGATATCATTATTTAATTAATTGTTATTCATAAAGTTGAAAGTTTTTTTTCACCCAATTGTAATTTATAATTATTGATATATAGGAGGATGGATCCATCATTGATAATACCACTCACGGAGATCACTGACTATTTATTACGATGTAAGCCCGGCCCGGTATCGATACTGAATATCATCAAGATCTCGCAGTACTATGGGTTTGAAACTTTTAATGAAAATAAGAGATTGACTATAGCGGGTAAGATTATATTAATTGATATTGATTATCAATTAACCGATGAGATTATTGAGAAGATCAGTATATCGCTCGCGATAGATTTACAGAACGTGGCGATTAATTTCATGAAAGATTTCGATCAATTGATATTGAACAATTTAAATGAATTGACTTTGTTTAAATTTAATAATAATTTTAACAAATTATCGATACTAGATAAATTTTCATCATTGAAATTCGACTTGTTCAATTATTTGAATAATGAAGTTAATAAATTACCAGATATAAAGATAAATTTGAATGATAATTTAGGGTTTTTCTTACCTATTTATCAAGATTTCAAATACTTGAATGAAAAGATAGGTACTGTGGAGAATCATTATTTAGAGATAAATATCAGAGAGACAAAGACCACGATGATAAATGATTCTAAATGCGGGATCTGTTTAGAATTGATTAACGATCATGGCGATAACGGGTTGATCATCCCAGAGCTGGTCTTGATCAAATTAGGGATCATAAATTATGATATTTTCGACACAGTGGATATACCGAATCAATTACAAGATTACAAGATAATATCGATAATAGGGTCACCCTTGGTGAACTTGAAGCAATTCTATATGAATGAATTAACTGAATTACCCGAGATAATCCCACTGTTACAAAATTGGTATTTCATCAATAATTTATTGTTCCGTAATTTAACCAGTATCAATGAAGATAACATTGAAGATATTAATCTTGATGATTATATGAATATACATAAATCGCAAAAAGTTATAGAAGTAGTATTGCTAGAGCACTGTTATTTGCAATTGAAAATCAACGGCATAGAGTTCGTTATCAAAGACGGGAAAGTCCATAGTGATACTCACCCGACAATTGCTGATAAATTAAATAAAATTGAACAATTGAGTAAAGTGATTGAATTTATAGAAATTGTATAGAAAAAATGATTTCATTTATATAAATTATTAAGGATATACGATATATACTGTATAATATATATACTATAGAAGGACAGAATATGATTAAACAAGAGTCAGATATCCCATCACAATCACCAAATGTACTGCATTTGAAAAAACAACAAAAACCGTATGTTAATTCTACTTTAATTGATGTATCTTTACAGATGACTAACAATCGCTTAGCAAAACGATAAGGACACCGGGTTCATCGATAGAGAGAGTGAGTCAGGCGTGTGACCGGTGCAGGGCCAAGAAGACTAGGTGTGATGGGAAGAAGCCATGTTCCCAATGCACAGCTGTCGGGTTCGAATGTAAGATCAGTGATAAATTGTCAAGGAGACTGTTCCCGAGAGGTTACACAGAGACGTTGGAAGAGCGGATCAGGGAATTAGAATTCGAGAATAAGAAGTTGTCGAAATTGATCGATTTGAAAAATGAAGAATTCAAATTACTGTCAAAAGTTAACGTCGATGACACTTTACTCACAGATGAAAATTTGAAATTATTTAATAATACAATGTTGGGAACGAATGGTGCTACACATACACACCACGATGGGACCCCTTGTTATTGTAACAAGACCCCACACTCTGTGCACGAGAGACCTGTGTCGATCGCGGGGAGTGTCGATATGAGTAACGATGAAGACGATCATGAAAAATTATTAAACCCATTAAGACGTGAACATAGCACTATGCCGAACCATCTCAATGTATCATTCGAACAAGTCAATGCTCCCGGACTGGCGCTGGTGATATCGTTACAAAGGAAACTGCAGAACCAAAATTTCATAAATTTGTCCACGTTAGTGGCAATGTCTGTTCCGAGAACCACTGCGGAGACGTTATTTATACCGAATTTGTTAGCTAAGATTTGCAACGTTCACGGGTTTAATTCGAAGCTGGCGATCACGACACTGAAATCGATAGCGGGCTTAAAGGAGAATTATCAAGATTTAAACAAGAATTTAAATTATTCAAATTTTTCAATCAAATCATTAAATTTTGATCAATTAACTAAAAATGATTCGATTAAATTTTTCCAGAATTTGAATTTACCAAATCAGATCAATTTAGATTTATTCATCACGAGTTTCTTTGAGAACTGGAATAAAATCATCCCAATTTTGAATAAGCAGCAATTCTTGAATAAGTATTTGAAATTCAATAAGAGTAGGGAAGTCAATTTCGAAGATGGTGCCATGTTTGGGGAGGAAAAATTTCTGGAGACGTTGATCTTAGTCATCACCTTGGCAATGTTAAGTCAAGAGCGTCATAATAGTTCCATTTCAAATAACTTGTCACAACAAATGATGGATAAGAAAGAAAATTCTCCAAAGATGTTCAAGGATAATAGTAATTTTGAAATACTTCAATACTATAACCACATCATTCACGAGTTAATCCATTCAGATATCAACCAAAATGCCACTATCGGAACCATACAGAATCTCTCATTAGATCTCTTGTATTGTCTCAGTATAGGTGACTTGACGAGGTCTTATGATATCCGTGGAAGGTTGATCACCATGGGGCAACAGTTGAGATTGCATAGATGCCCTTCTGCTGTTTTGGGTAATAACGGGTCCACTGTGAGTCAATTACAACAAGGTGAAAGAAGAATCTTGTTCTGGTGCACTTATGTGTTGGATACGTTTAGTGCGTTGATATTGGGTGTTCCACGGTTATTGAAAGATTATGAAATTGAATGTGCTTTGCCATTCAGTAACGAAGACACCGACCAGGCCACGGGGAACGACATTAACGACTCGAATATGGTTATCATCAATAATAATAAGTTGTCCTTGGTGGGTAAAGTTTGTAATTTGGCATTAGAGATAATGAGGTATGCGAAAATATTGGGTAATATAGTCGATTCCATTTTCAAGAGAAACGAGAATAACAATCAAGACTTTTGCTTAGTGTATGAGAATGTCTTGGACCAGTGGAAGAAGAATTTACCTAGTTCATTGAATTTTGATACCATCGATACAACAAAAGTTGATTTATATATCAACTTGAATGAACAACAATTGTTATTGATATTCTTGTATTACTATGCGAAGACATTGATTTATTTACCAAATGTGTCAAAGGAGACATCTATCTCAAAAGCATCATCTACATACATCATGATTCAACAATCAACAGCTGCTATTTTAAATATAACCAATATCTTATCTTCACAACACAAAAATTTCTATTACTTACCTTTACCTATGAACTTATCGCGTGAAAAGCTGAGAATACTGTTATTGTACGCGAAAGGTTCATTAGAGTATACTAGAGGTGGAGCGTTATTCCAGGACTCGAAGAATTTATTACAATCGATAATCAATGAATTGAAAATCGAAAACGGTATCGGAATGCTAGGCTGCTTAAGTGATAACTGTATAGATAATCTTGATTGGGCCGTGGAGAGTATATTGAGTCCACCAAAGAAGATGCCTACGACGAGAAAGAAATCAGTCACTAGCTCAAATTTGAAAAACGATATCAAGATGGAAGACACTGAGCTTTTCAAAAGTCCCTCACCACCAAACACTTTGTTACAACAACAGAGAGCCAACGCTAAGAAGCAACCAGTATCCTTCGCGACACCACCGTCTCGTACTGTGCCATTCCCACTGCCTCCACTTCCACAACAAGATCAGTTCCTGATACCTACTATGCCTACACATTTACAACAAGATCTCACAAAAGATATAGAATCGTTCCAAGATTTCACTGTGGACGGTTCCTTAGGTTTGAATTCATTACTAGATTTTGAATTTGATTTTGATTTTAATAATGGTAATAACGGAACCACATTTGGTAATGGAACTAGCCCCACTAACAGTAACTCGAAATCGTCAGAATTACTGGCTAGTGATGCAGTATCTTCCAACAGTGGCAGTCTCTTCAGCTGGCAACAACAGCAGCCATAGCATATACACATATATCTTCACTGTATAAATAACCTATTAATGACATGTAATGAATAAACCTTGAAATTGTAAAAAAAATAATTTTTATCACCAAAAACTAAAACGTAATGGCAAAGTGATTGGAGAAGGGCCTGTGTACAACAATTATCATACAATCAGATCATATTCTTCATTCTATAACCAGTGCTGAATCTACCTGATACAAGTCTATATAAATACGCAGTCACCATACCCTCAAAAACCGCAACCAATTACCAGAGATTACCCCACTCAGCGGTTTATCATCATTTTAAAACAATCAACAGCACTAACTAATTTAGTCAACGTATATTAGATACTTGTCGAGATTGATAAGGATAATTAACTAATTCACACACCTTGGATTTTGCCAATTGATCATTCGAATTCGAAATTTTTTGTCAATTAGTAGGTGTGTGATTGATTGATTGTCTATCTATCTAAGTCAAGCCCCACCTTTTGATAAAAGATGCCATATACATCACCAAAATTGGATGGCACAGAGACGTTCCACAGATTGATATCGAAGAATAACGACAAGGACCAAGATGCATTCCAACCACCTAATTTTCCCCTCATCAACGCTGCTCCACTGAGCCCTATAATCGAGAAGGCAATGGTGATATCTCAAAATGGCGACACCGAGGAGATAATTAAATTTGCACAGGAGTCGACTCAACTGTTCTCGTATGCACAGTTATCGCCTAATTCGTTAGCGTTGAGATTGAATGTGTTGAAAAGGTCGTTGGAGATCTTGAGTGAGAGACCTGAGTTGTTTCTGTCATTTGATTCAGATATACTTAATGGATTTGAACCACCTGAGTTACCACATAGTAGTAAGATCGCTATACAGAGTAACGCTTCTTCGGCAGCGTTATCTGTGCTTTTCAGACAACAACAACAACAACAACAACAACAGCATAATAATAGTAATAATCCAACAACACCTACATCGTCACTGTTTAAGAGGACACCATCGATAGAAGTGACTCCAACGTCAACACAGCAATTGAATCTGATAGACGCGGTGTCATCAGATGTTAAGGATATTGTTAAACTACTTGACACGAATCAATTAGGTGATTTTAAATCACAACAACCACAAAAGATAGTTAATGATTTATTAGATTTATCTTTATTAAATTTAAACAATTCCAAACAAGAAGATTTAAAAATTAGATTATTACATGCATTAGCAACACCATTTGTCGAAAATTCTAATAGTAATGCAAGCAATATAACACTGAGAGATAGACAAGCATCTTCGACAATGTATCTTTCCAGTTTACCATTACAACCAAGCCTGTCCAATAGTAATAATAGACCATTCCATTCGATGTCATCAAATAAAAATGTACTGCCCCAGCTGATTTTCACATGTGATCTGGAAGCTCCATATTCGATGAAACTGGCTAACGATTTGGCATGTTTGATGTTTGGTGTCTCTAGACAATCACTCCGTGCTTTCACCTTGATGGATTTGATCGCTTCGAGGTCAAGAGATTTTGTGATGTCAAAATTAATGAAAATTGGTCAAGTGGCAACGATATTCGCTGGTGAAATTATAGCCATTCAGAGACCTAATAATAATTTTGCATGGGCCTCAGTTTGGGGTAAGAGGAAAAATGATATGTTAATCTTAATATTTGATCAAATACCTTGTGATTCAGTGGATTTAATCATCACGAAGAATCAAGACAATTTTATAATCAACTCGATAATGCCAAATTCTGGTAGTTTATTGTTCAAGAAAGATTTAATTGGACAGGATGTTAACTTAATAAGTGAATCACTCGCTAAGGATATTGAAAATTTTGACAAGAGTGTTCAAGTTTCATCATATATAAAGAAAATACGTTATTATACTATATTAATCAAAAATAAACATGTTCCAAGTACAATCACCGCGGTGACAATGGATTCAGACTCGGAAGACATGATTGTTAAATTGAATCTTCATTCGATGCCATATATAGCTGGTACTATTGTGATATCATCTAGTGATTACTCTATATTATCATATAACGCTGCAGCGTGCAAGAATCTTTTCGGTCATGGTAAAGATTTGTTGAATACTACGATAGACTTATTGATACCAAATTTCTCGAAATTGATTAATTATCTGATTTTTAAAGATAATACATTACGGTTGCAAACTGGGTTAGTAATACCTGAACATTATTTCCGTAAGGCTGCATCTATTATAGCATGTGATGGAGATGAAAATGAACTGGAATTTTTATTTTTGAATTCTGATGGTATTAATGGTAGACATCGTGATGGTAATTTATTCAAGATTGATGTTCAATTAAGAGTCACCACGAAGGAAACTTTCATGTTATGGTTCACATATTCGAGAAACGTGTCGATACCTAATGATAAGCAAGTTCATTTCGATAACCCAATAGGGAACAGATCGTTTATCAATAAGAGTGGTGATGATGCTAAAGTTACAGATGAATTATCCAATCAACAAATCGATGAAGAAATTGATTTACCCTCACAATTGAAATTATTACCCGAAAATGAAAGTGAATTAAATTCATGTGGATCATCCACTGATGGATTGAGTAGGAATAGTAGTTTAAAATCACCATTACACAGTGTACATCATTCATCATCATCGATTGATTTGAAAAGACAGAGACAAATCTCGATAGAGACCACACCGGTAAGGTTACAAAGAGAATCTGATTCACTTAATTCTAGTCCAATACATCTGACACCATTTTGGAAGTCTGATAATGATGATTCAATGAGATCTATTGATTTGAATAATACCCTAGTTAAATATCATAGTGAGCAAGAATTATTAAGTATGGAAAATGAAGCCATTAAGCAAATTGAAAGTAAATCAACTTTGTGGCCTAAGGAAGTTGGCTTGAAAAGACGTGAAAAGAAATTATCAGATTTTGTCATTTTGAAAAACATGGGAGAGGGAGCATATGGTAAAGTTGTCCAAGCGCAACATAAAGATGATCCATATTATAAATTAATCATCAAATGCATAGTTAAGGAGAGGATCTTGGTTGACACGTGGGTGAGGGATCGTAAATTGGGCACTATCCCCTCAGAGATTCAGATAATGAATACTTTAAACCATAATCCGCATCCAAATATAATGAGAATTGTGGATTTCTTTGAAGATTCAAGTTATTATTATTTAGAAACTCCACAGCATGGAGATCCACCTGGGATTGATTTATTCGATTTAATCGAATTACAAACTTCAATGAGTGAATTGGAATGTAAATTTATTTTCAGACAAATAGTGCAACTGGTTCACCATTTACATAAGAATGGAATCATCCATAGAGATATTAAAGATGAAAATGTTATTGTTGATAATAAAGGTATAGTTAAATTGATTGATTTTGGTTCTGCATCATACGCTAAGAACGGACCATTTGATGTATTTGTTGGCACTATTGATTACGCCTCACCGGAAGTGCTCAATGGTAAGCCATACGAAGGGCAACCGCAGGACGTTTGGGCAATGGGCGTCTTATTATATACAATGATTTACAAAGAGAATCCATTTTACAACGTTGATGAAATTATGGAAGGTGAATTAAGAATACCATTTGTCATATCAGATGAATGCATATCATTGATAAGAAGGATTTTAGAAAGAGATATAAGGAAGAGACCTTCGATGAAAGATATCTTAAATGATCAATGGCTTAGAAATTGATATAAAATTGATATTAAATTATTATTTTAAACGCCATTTTTAAAATAATACTAAAAATGTGCAATTTAAATTTCTTATACTTTAAGTAAAATAATTAATTTAATAAATTTAATTAACTCATCATAATATTATAATAATATGTATAAAAATTGATTAATAATTATCGTATTTATTTTAATAATAATTCTAACTGCTTCTCATTTTTCTCTTTTCTTTTTGACCCACCATTTTATCAAATTTTATTTAAGATACTGAGATAACTTAATATAAGCTTTCCATACATATCAAATATAAAGGAAATGATGTCTTATAGATGTCTTATAAGACATGGTATTACATATAAGACAATCGCGAATAAGTCATCGATTTGCATTAGATTTAGATAAATAATATTATCACCATTTTTTAACCAAATTCGAAAAAAAGCTTTCTCTAGTGTTCCAAAAAGGGGAAAATAAGTTTGAATAAGAATAATAATTTTTAGATTACAAAGCCTCAAATCGGATCAATTTTTATGTCTGTTATGATCCCGATCTCTCACGTCCGACAAGGCAGATGATGATGATGATGATGCTTAGATCTATATAAATGTAAGTACATATAACCCTTTTTATCTATCTATCTATATATCTGATAATATAAATAATTCATACAATGTTATCACAGTATTTAATACTGGTATATATTACCATCACTACGGTGACGTTAGCCATGGCAGTGGATATCTCTAGTGGGATGCCAAGCACGTTTAGATTTTCCAATTGGTCTAAGAATACAACTAACACTTATTCAACAATAATTGTTTCTGCAAAGCAATGATTAAAAAAAATTAACTATAAAGATTTTCAGTTTCATTTTAATTTTTTAAAGTACATTTTACCAACTACCAATACCATACGTTTAAATCAATAGATCAACCTAAGAACTTGAATTCGAGTTAGTTAGAAAACAGATTAGTGACATAATCAAAACAAATTTATTATTTTGAATTTAACAATAAAAATTTTCTAAAATGATTTAAGATTTGACGCTAATCGATCTATATGTCACATTTGATACCCATTTTATCCTTTCTTTACTTACTTCATTAGTACCCCATTAAGCATATAGTGTTATTGTTTTATGGAAAAAAATTTCGTTATATAACATGGATTGCTGGGGGGTTTCAGGTTTATTATAAATTTTCTTTTTATTATTTAATTGGCGTTTATTTGAATTGTCTTGCCATTAACTATTTCTATATATCGATATATTGTTACTATATCAAACTTCTCATTGAATCATTTGAATTCGATCTTTACACTATCTTTAAATTCTTTATGTGTTTTTTTACCCTTTACTCATTTATAGAACCTTTTTGGTCAGCGCAATATTTTCTTAATAAAATATTTTTAAAATTCTTAATTGAACAGTTTAATGTAAGATAAATCTATGATTTACGATGTAATTTAGTGATATTATTTAATTGATTAATTCGTAATTATTATTTATTATTTAGATGTATTAAAATGATGATATAATGATATTCTTTATTTATTATTAGGAAATAATTTGATTGCTCCGATAAATTTACGAAAGAAGACATTGGATATCAAATTCAGTTCAAACAATGGAATAGTTTCTTAATTAACTGTAAATCGTACAGGGTTTACCTTTAAATTACCTCAAGTGTAACTGACTCTACATTGACATAAACTGATCCTTATTGTCAAAGAACGGTGTCCAGGCAGTGCTTAGACATGCGCGATATTTCCCCATTAGGCGCTGTTGGGATCCGAGCGCACGACCAGGGCGTGTGCTTAGTGGGGCTCTGCAAGGGGAATTGTATGTGTAAAGATACTTATTTGTAATTATATTATATGAGGTATTATTTAAGTTGCTGATCCATGAGTTATCATATTAGATCTATATAGGTCATATTTTATTCAAAAATAATATAAATTAGGATCAATTTCTTCTAATGAATTTTAATTTTTTAATTCCTTATCTTATCTTTTATATGCAACAAGTATTAAAATGAATTTAAAAGTTATAATTATCACTTCTATACTAGCTATCACATCAACCGCTGCTCCATTTTACGTAGATCTGGACGCTGAAGGTTTTGTTCAATTTCATCAAAAGCGTTCTGGCTTCAGTAATGGTACTTTAACTAAATAAGTTAAGAATTTAATTTCCAATTTTAAATTCATGTTATTTTCAATTCTTCTTTAATTATTGCAAAGTGATTTCACTTTCCACATTTAGTATTCACTATTAAGTTCATTAATGGTTTATTTTTCAAATTTATTCTTCTTTAATTTTTTAACAAGTTTTAATATATATAGATATATTTCAGTACTGAATAATTAATTCGCGATTATATATAAAAAAGCAAAGGTAGAATTCATTTATTATTATTACTAATAAATTATATAGATATGATATATAGAAATATAATAAAAATGAAGTTTTACCTTGTTAAAATAGCCATAATGTATACTGTATAAAAAAAATAATTATGAATTGAATAATATTAATCTTTAATAAATATCTAAATACCCTTTGCAGCTCTTTCCCAAGTCTTATTAACGGTCCAACCCGCGTTGATAACTTTAAGTAAATCACTTAAATTCATTGGTTTTTTCAAATTTTTATTCTTAATTATTAATTGATTATAAACAACTGAATAATCTTTTGTACTTACAAGATGTTTCAACTCTTGCTCTGCAATTTTCCTTTCTAACTTAATCCGTCCATTCATCTTTTGATACTCTTCTAATGGTATAAGCCATTGCTGATTTTGAATTTGCCATAATTCATCTCCTCCAATAAATGGCTTGGCATTTATCGCTGATTCTTGTCTAAGTTCTTCGGCTTTCACATTTATATCAATATTCCTAATGTCATCGTCTGGGTATTCTTGTGAATGGGTCATTGGAGCCGTAGTGTTCAGATCTTCGTCTTGGTAAAATTCTAATATTGATGACGATTCAGTTGGGTAAAAGATACCAGTTTCAATTTCGTCTGATGATAACACTTCGTCAGCTAAAAATTTAATCTTTGATATCAATATTGAAAAATTTATAGACAGCTTAACAAAGAACTTCTTAATATTCTTATTTATCGAGCTATTATTCTGTAAATTCGGTGTTGATTGTGATGTCTTTAATGCATGTACCCTTGGTGACTGTGTCTTGGAATCCTCCTTAACAGTGATAGTATTACTATTACTCAACGACACGGGCGGTGTGGACTTCTTTGTGATATTATTAACTTGCTCTTCACTTTTCAAAGTTGTTGATTCTTCTTCTTGTATTGGACTGCTCATTGATGTTATATGTACGTATCTAGATTAATAATATTTTATACATCTATCAACACAAAATCCATTCTAAACTCTTCCTTATAAATGTCTCTATACGATACGACAAAAACCTAGCTATAATCTTATATGACTCGACTATAAGATTCTCTATATCTAGTATCTAAATTCCGATTAGATATCACACAACCAAATCTCTTAAGACACAAAGAGTCAGAGAAAAAAAAAATTAGAGGGCAAAAGGTAGTGCACAGAGACACAAACAAGGGAAATATCGATTTACACAACTATATTCGAATTCATATACAAGTCTATGTAGCATCTATAGTGATGTCGTCAATCTTTGTTATATCGGGGATAGTAGTGTCATCTGTGTGTTGGATCTGTGTGGTCTGGTTCAGGATCATTGTGGTGTCATTAGCCGCCACAGTGGTCTTATCTGCTTCTTCATCTTCATCTTGCTTATCAGTTTTTCCCAGGGCTGCAATTTCAGGGTTCGTTATCGATTTCATATAACTCTTATCGAAATTCCAACCGTTAAGTAACCGGCCAACGTTACCCTTACCGTCTTCTTTATTCTCTTTATTCTCATGCACCTCATGTGTCTCTATAGCGTACTTCTCATCTTCTTCCATTTGATGTTTAAGCAACGCGACATCTGTAAGTGCAGATCTCTTAAGATCCAGATAATTTGTATCCTTGTAACTATCACCAAATTGACACCATTTCACGTTATAAAGCAGAATGGAACCACCATCATGATTACTTGACCATGTTCTGGAATTATAATTATTTCTATATGAACCTTGGTACCGTGTTAATGATGGTAATATTAGCAATGTGACAATTAAATCACCTTCATAATCTGATTGTTCATTATTTAAATGTTGTATTGACTTATTATTTAATTTGTTTCCCGGGGTTAATGGTATCACTTTATCATCTTCTGAATCAAATGGAGATTTTGATGGTATTATTCCACAATGATACAATATCGCCACTATATCTGAATCATCAGTATACACGTCTGTGCCCCAAAGATTTCTCTTAAACACATTCTCATTTTGTACTATATCCTTATATGATATCTTAATATCAACTAAACAATTAATATAATATTTCAAATATGGTGGTAATAAACTTATTATCTTTGATGGTTTATTTTTCAAATAATTACGATTCTTATTCATATATAAATGATACTCAATTTCATCTTCTTGTAATCTCATCTCATGTGTCTTGGATAATCTTAATTTTCTAATAACTGTAGATTTAGTGGGGAATTGTTGATATAGTATAGTGCCAATATGTCTTCTTGGGAACATTTCACAATCTTCTAACACTGATGAATTATTTATAGTTGTTTGCTGTTTCTTAAAAGGTATCACTTCCTCCTGAGTGTCATCATAACTATGTTTTTGGTGTTGATATTCCAATTGTTGCTGTGAGACGTTCAAAGATTCTGGAGGAGGCCGAGGCAGCAACGTGTACGGTTCATGACCTGACACAGTTTCGCCCATTACTCTATTCAGTCTTTCATTCTCCTCTACAGCACGTCTCCTTTCTAAATCTTGTTGTTGTTCATATAACATCTGTTGTTGTTGTCTAAGCAGTTTCTCTCTTTCTCTCTTTTGCTTATTCTTTCTCTTCTTCTCTTCTTTCAATTTCCTATCTTCTATCAGTTGCCTTTCTTGTTCCATATATTGATTATCAATAGAAGAAGGTTCACTTGTTAAATTTTGTCTTCTTACATCAATACCTAATTGTACCGGGGTGGGTAAATTATATACAGACCTCAGGTCTTCGGATTCTTGTTTGACACTCATTGGCAAAGGTTGATTAAACCCACTCTCATTCAAACCCGGTAATTGGAACCCCGTTGCAGTGGGTGGTGGCACTTGAGAACGATTTATATCTGAATTATCAGTTTGTGAAGATGACACTAAATGACTTAATCCCATCTGTGAAGACAGCCCCGAGGAACCTTGTGGAGGGGTTGATGTCTGTTTTGGGTCAGTTAAATTACCTAAAAATGATATAGGAGGTAATCTTATTCCAGTATTCATATTTTGAGTATTTGTGAGATTCCCATTCGAATCTCTTTGTGTACCATCAGCGGTATTACCAGACATTATAAAGACCTGTAGTGAATGAAACTAGGCAATTACTATTTGAATTGACAGAGCAAATGTATTGTAATTGTATATATATATAGATAATATCTTGTAATCAACTGATAGTTTAAAATGTTATTTTGATTTTTTCTTTGTGAATTCCACGAAACATTAAAATTATTGCTCAATAAGAATACTATAGGATAATGTCACGGTACCCAACGTTATTGAATTCCAACACTTTTATCTCATTACCTACGGATAACTCAATAGATATAGAGATAAGTATCGAGAGTGTGGGAAAATTGATCTCGGATAATGAATTGCATAAGAGTAGATTGACATATCTTAAGATTTCGTCTGTGATAAGGAGATTATTATTATCGTTAAAAGGAACAACGTTATCATTACAAGAGATATTGAAATTATGGGAAATTAGGTTGATTTCCATGATATTCGCCACGGGGCAGAATTTACAAGTCAATCATGGTCAATTGTTTAAGATACAGTCGACTAAATTCATTAAGAATGAAGTTGATATCTTAGTTCCAGAATTATATAAGATAAATAAATTAAGGAAACAACACGAATTGAATTATAATCTGAAACAAAGACAAATTGATCAATTCCCACGTGAAGTCTCTACAGAGTTTAAGTTTTTGTTATTAAAGATAAGGTATGGCTCTAGCTTGATGCTTATCAATGAGTATTATAATCACATGTGGAGAATACTGGATAGAACATTCTTAGAGTCTAGTAAGATTTCATTTGGGATAATACTGGTGTTAACTGCGAGACAGGAGTATTTAACCTTGTTGAATTTAGTTGATTCTATATTACAGAATATATCCATTGAAGATAAAGAGTTGGTGGAGTATTATAATAGATTAGTCATTATCAAGACAATAGCTCATTTGATCCGTGTTGAAAAGGAGCATTTAACATTGAGTGATTTAGATATTAAAGAACAGTTTAATACTATAACAGATATGAAATCACTTACAGATTTAAATAAGATTCTAAATATGGTTGCACCTGTTTATAATGATCCTGAATCCAAACCGATAAAAGAGGAAAACATATATAAAAGTGATATGACAGAGAATTATCAAATCTTGGAGAAACAAGTACAAGAAATTGAAATTACAGGAAGGATAATGTGCACATTTTGTGGTATTTGTGAAATTGAAATTGAATATTTAAATGATGATCAATTAAATGATGATTTAGATGATGATGGTAATGGTATAAATGAAATGATATTAAAAGGGTTAAGAGATATAAAGAAAGGCTGGATTGATAATGTAACTAAATATTATGGATTGGAATGATATATATTTAACATCGTAACACCATGTGTGAATTAGGGCTAGATGCCCTAAATCTGTATATCTATATAACAGTCACATATTTTTATATATGCGCATTTATCAATATTCTTATAATTCTCTGTAGTACACTCACTCACTCACTTACAATACAGTAAGGAAAGAGAGAAAATGAATTTAACAGATTGTACAAATTTGATATCCCGCGCACAACCTTTTACAAATTTTTCTGAGAAAGAAAAATTATTACAACATATATTGTAATTGAAAAATTGATTGTTAAATTTAATACACATTCAATAATACATATCAAAGATGTCAGGTAAATCAACTTTAAAAGACGTTGTCACCCGTGAATATACCATTAATTTACACAAAAGAGTATGTTATCAATATATAAATCATATCGTTATCAAATCGTTATAATATCGTTTATCAAATACATAAGAATGTAAATGGAATACATAGGAAATAAATATGAAATAAGAGTACATGAGATATACGCATATACGTATAGAGATGGAACAGTTATTATGATACGATTTAGATATGATCAATATAATATAAATACAATATACTAACGAAATATAGTTACATGGTACTCAATTCAAGAAGAGAGCTCCAAAAGCTGTTAAGGAAATTAAAAAATTTGCTAAATTGCACATGGGTACATCTGATGTTAGATTAGATCCAAAATTAAATGTTGAATTATGGAAAAGAGGTATTAAAGGTTGTCCATATAGATTAAGATTAAGAATTTCAAGAAAAGTTAATGAAGAAGAAGATGCTGAAGAAAAATTATTCGCTTATGTTGAATCAGTTATCGTTCCAACAGTTAAAGGTTTAAATACTGCAGTCGTTGAGGATGATGAATAAATTTATATAATTTAATTTTGTACCATTTTTAACATTAAATTTTACTGTAAATATAATTCATTCGAAGAATGGATTATATAATAAATCATCCATTCGAATAGATCGATTAATCTTAATAATCAATCATAATGAATGATAAGAATCACCAATAATATACTCATTTCTTAACACTATAAAGGAAGTATTAATCAGTAGAATTCTTAACCTTTAGGTAATTTATTTATTCTATACAGGATCGATAATTTACTATAAGGGTGATAAGCTAGATATTAAACTCAATACTCAGTTACTATTCAAATATACCATTATCCTAATAGCACTGTGGGATATAAATCAATACTCTTAACGAATAGATCACTCTAACAATTCTCATTTGGTTAACTTTTTTATTAACTTGTTAACAAACCTCATATAAAGGATCGATATAATCATGAAGTTATATCGATACTTATCACTTCTTATAATAGACAATATCAACTGATATAATCCACTATAAGAATTAAATTCTCTCAATAAACACTCTATTCTCAGTTAGTAAACATAATCAATCAAATACAAAATACAGGATAAAAGTCAGTGTAACTATGACAAATATACCAATCATTACAGAAAATTGTAATATCAATACGATATTTCAATATATATAGATTCCGCTCACAATGGTAAAATAAATAAAATTATCATCATTCATTTATAACTGTATGTATCTTATATATCACTTACATCTTATGCCCATGGCAATATCCCCTGTATATCTCTTGTAATTTTACTTTAACTGATAGAAATAAATTTTTTCATAAGACAAGCAAAGTAGTGTATGAAATAACCAATTTATTTCACACTGTTTCTTTCAACTTAGGGGTTTGTAAAGGGATATCAATTCTATCGCCATAGCCCAGTTCACCGGGTCTGAGTAGTATAAAATTCTCATCAAGCCAGTCCATTAACTCAATACTCGATTTGACATCCATTAATGCGAGGTACAACTCTTTAGAAATTTGTGATTCTAACATACACGATAAATGATGTTGAATTAATCTGAATGGTAATCCAAATTGGAAACAATTATGTACTAATTTCTCCACACTGCCCCATGTCGCTTGCTTGTGGCCACTGAACAAGGTAGGATTGTTAAGGATACCACGGACACTCATTACACCATCACATCCGGTATGTTTAGCGATCTTGTATGCGTCTTCTAAAGAGAAACAATCTCCATTTGCAATCACTGGACAACTCACTGTTTCTTTAACTAACTTGATAGCGTCAAAATTGGCAGGAATTGATGATCTAGTGGTCTTGGTTCTCCCGTGCACAGTCATGAAATCCACTCCAGACAGCTCAACAATCTTAACAAATTTAACAGTCTCTTCCAAATCTGCATGGATTCTAATCTTTGTCTCAATACATAACTTATCACCATACCTCGCTTTCACCAGCCTCACTAACTCGGCGACTTTATGCGGTTCAGACATCAACAGCGCTCCGATCCCCTCCCTGATCTGCTCCTTAATGGGACACCCACAATTCAATCCTATACCGTCCACATACGGATAAATCATCTCACACATTCTTAACAAGTCAACAGTGTTGTTGCAACCAATTTGAACTATCAAAGGGCAATCCCTTTCATTAGTGGTGAAATCAGAATACCTCGCTACACCATTTCTGACAAATTCTCTCGCTAAGATCATGGGCGAATACACTATATCACACAGATAATCTCTCACGACTTCTCTAAAGGGAAGCTTCGAGTACCTCACCATGGGCCCCGCTACAAACACTGGTCTCCCTTCTTTTTGGCATTTAGATATTATATAACGAGGATCATGCTCTGGGTTTCTCACGGGTACTGATACCATCTTTAATACTGTTTCATATAATTGTTATCTCATCGCAATAAAAAAATAATTTTTCAATTTGAAAATTTTTATTAGATAGAAACAAGATTGAATATACGATGTCACAAGAGGAGCTGAATGGTGGCAAGAGAAGTGCCAGCGTTGAGCCAAGTGAGACAATTGCCCCTGCTGTCAAGAGACAGGACGTTAAAGGTGTAGCGTTCGTTAAACCGGAATATATAGTTTCATCAACATCAAAAATTGATGAATATAACGATGATGAAGCCGAGTCGTCAAAGAATATCCAGGAGCCAGATAGTAAGAAGAAGAGAAGAGGCGGCCAGAACAAGAACAGAGATTTGAAACAGAGTCATGAAGATATCAGATTATGTACTTCGTTAGTCGACCCTGACCAAGGTAAAGAATGTAAACTTGGAGCTAAATGTCGTAATGAACATGATTTGTCAAAGTACTTGCTGTCGAAACCAAAGGATATCGAAGGGATGTGCCCCGTGTTTGAAGCTATCGGGTACTGTCCTGCTGGGATGAAATGTAGATGGTTAAACTCGCATTACCAAGATGGTAAATTAGTCAAGAGAGTTGAGTTTCTTGATAATGATTTGTACAAGTTGAAAGGTGAAGTTAATAACATATCTATGCCACTGAAGATACTGTTACAGAAGAAGACGTACAAGTTCCCAAAGGCTGATTTATATTTACCTTATATCGATTCACAAGTCTTGAGAGAAGAGACACCAAAGGGTACAACACAAGATGAAGTCAAGGAGAAGATGAACGAGTACGTTGAGGCACCTTTCAAACCTACAGAGAAGAAGAAACTTTACTTGAAAAACGCCAAGATCCTCTCGCCGTTGACCACAGTAGGTAACCTCCCTTTCAGAAGATTAATGAAGACTATGGGATGTGATGTGACATACTCTGAGATGGCATTAGGTCTTCCTATCGTACAGGGTAACAACTCCGAGTGGGCATTACCTAAAGCTCACCAGAGCGAGTACCCTGGGTTCGGTGTGCAAATAGCCACTTCTAAACTCTGGCAACTGCTGAAACTGTCTGAACTGATCTACGAAAATTGTTCACAAGTCTCTGAATTGAATTTAAATTGTGGTTGTCCTATTGATTTATTGTATAGGCAAGGACAAGGTTCAGCGTTATTAGACCAACCTCCAAGGTTAGTCAGACTCTTAAAGACCATGAACGCATGTGGTGGTGATATCCCAGTGACTGTGAAGATTCGTATGGGTACCAGAGACGGTCACCTCGTCGCAGACAATATCGTCAAGAGAGTTGTTAACGAGACCGATCTGGCCTCAATTACATTACACGGTAGAACTAGACAACAGCGTTACACTAGGGAAGCCGACTGGGACTATATAAGCAAGATCGGATCTTTAGTCAAAGAACTCAACGATGCTAAAATGAATAACAAGGAGTTATCAGACCCGGCAAATCCAACTTGGTTTATCGGGAACGGTGACATCTACAATTTCGACGACTGGTACAATGCGATGTCCAAACCTGGAATTGATTCATGTATGGTTGCCCGTGGTGCATTGATCAAGCCGTGGATCTTTGAAGAAATCGAGGCACAGCAGTATATCGACAAGACCTCGACACAGAGATTGGAAATTTTACAGAAATATGCTAATTTTGCTGTGGAACATTGGGGGTCAGATGAGTATGGTGTTAATAATGCACGTAGGAACCTTTGTGAATTCATGTCATTTTTCCATAGATATATCCCATATGGTATCTTAGAGAAAGTGCCAGTTAAATTAAACCAGAGACCTCCAGTGTGGAAAGGTAGAGACGAGATGGAAACCTTATTGGGTTCCACGGATTATAAAGACTGGATCAAGATTACTGAATTGTTTTTAGGTCCTGCAGGTGACAGTTTTGTATTCCAACCAAAACACAAGAGTAACAGTTATGAAAAAAATAGAGATTGAGTATATTTATATATATATAGAAATATATTATTTAGTGACATCGTCATAATCCTTTGCTAATGCCAGTGCTTGATCTTGAAGTATTTGTAATTTTTCATCTTTTTCAGCGATTAACAGTTTCAAATCACTGACTTCTTGAGAATCTGTGATGTGCTTCTTATCGTCTTCAGCCTTTGTGGCTTCATCTTTCAAAACCAACAACTCGTGAACTAATGAGTAAGTTCTATTGACAATCAAAGTCAAGAACAAAGTTGATCCACATAAATTCATATTCCTCTCTGCATAAAATTTTCTAGCCTGAATTTCAGGATTTATCGAAAGCAGAGCGACACCTGGCGTCTGTGGTGCGAGAGCATTAGGAAGCAAACCGCCGTCTCTCGATTCCTGTTGTTGTATGAAAGGTGTCAGGCTCTGGCTCACCCTGTTAACGGCATCGACAAACAATATCAAGATGAAACCTAAGATACATCTGATGGCAATTTGCACTTCTCTGAGATGGAACGGTTTACTTATAGTGATCAATAAAGGTTTCCGGATCCTTCTTGGGAATGGGAGTGATAATAACAGGAACAATCCCATTTCAAAGACTAATAATGCGAAGACTAATGTGTAATATAATGCCATTGTGGTGTATTGATATATATTGATGTTATTTGTATATCTTGTATAAGAGAGAGCGCAATATCTTTAAATAGTTTCAGGTAATTGAGATTTACTATGATAAGGTTGCTATGGTCATGAACACACTACTATCTTGTCTATAGAGATCTATATATTGTAATTGCTATAAACTCATACTTTTAAAAGCACTTTCAATACAAATGTCGTCAAGAATGGTAAACTTATCGCCAAGATAGGGTACTGATAAATGTAATTCAAACTCAAGTAGTCCATTTGTAAAGTCAGTTCACCGCCCGGTGGAGTGTAGAACGCGGTGAGGTAGATCAACGATGTCGCATTAGGTAGACCGAAACATATCGCACAAACGAAGAGCAAAATCTTATCGTCGGTGAACCAGTGGTCTCTTTGTAACTTATTCACCACGGCCAGTCCTATCACCGGTAAGAAAATCAATCTGAGAAACGTTAACCCCACAGGCACTTTCCAGTACCCCTTTGACATATTTTTAACTTGTAATCGAGACAATGTCAGCCCTAAGAGTAGAAGACCTAAGGGGACACACGCGTTCGCTACATAGGAAGCGAAATCCATTATGAACGATAACGGTGGTAGACCATCCGGTGCAGGGTGGATATGCAGCTGATTCGTCGATGTGAAGAGCGCTTTCACCCAGGGTATCATCGATATTGTGATCGCGATAATCAATGCGACAGAGGGTGGTCTCTTGAAGTTGTCTAGCATTTGTAGTAATTGTGATGTAATCATCTTGGAAATTTTTTTATTACTTGTATTATTATCATCTCTCAAATCCACTTGAGATTGAATGGTAGGTTTAATTGATAACTCAGTAAACCCTGACACTGTGGGTTGATTTTTTCTCAAATTTTCCACTTGTGAATATTCATTAACTAAATCTGTGATGCCTTGTGATGGTAATTTTCTTAAATCTATATTACGCACCGAGGTTGATATTGATGCATTTGACGTTGTCGTATTTAAATAAGATTTCCTAAACCGATCACCATTAGAGGTCCTCCTCGAACGAGAGAAAGACTCCAGCAAGGGTCTCAGTGATCTACCATTATTCAGTGTCTCTTCTTCCGAGGACAATGAAGTCAACGATACAGCGTTATCTTCATAATCATCACCAATAGTTTGATCACTGGACCCCTCCACGGTTCTAAGCACTTCCTCCGACTGTTTCTCCTGGTCGTCTTTAACTAGTTTCAACTCCTTGGCGAAATCAAGTTCAATTAATCTATAACCACCAAGATTGAATTGCAATATAGTCTGTACGGCTAAGAATATACAAATATAAGCCACACCTTTATCACCATCCGATTCACTGAACACTGTCCCAGTAGCCAACGTCTGGATGTACAGGATCGGTAAGTCACCTATATTGGGGAACAACCCGACACTGAGACACCCACCTAGCCAGGTCTTGGGTACCGGTGTGAGCAAGTACACTAGGTAAGATCCCACACCACCGGCACCGAATAAGAACACAGCGTGAAGGCAAATGATCCCGATCTGTTTGATATCTGCGTTATCGATATTCGTCACTATTTTGCTGAAGATCAAGCAGGGAAGCATCGTAGTCAACACTATATCACTTATATTCCTCGATGTCTCCACAGTGAGTACATTTCTTCTTCCCAAGAGGAATCCAAGACTTATAATGAAATAAATTTTGAAAATTGGTTTCCCCGCTGTGTAAATCACCGATCCTAATGATATACTCGACATTATCTATCTATCTATATCTATCATATATGACTGTATCTTGTATAAATTGAATTGTTTCGCCTATATTTCTATTTTTTTCGCCTGTAATTCACTTTATGGGGGAAGCAACTGTGGTAATTTATACTATCTACGGTATTATCTACGGTAATATCTCTAATCTACTATAGAGTCTATTAGATTGGTATATCTACAATATTATATCATATATATCAATGTCATTAACTTTTATTCATTACACAGTTACCCACCAAAGATCTTGCGTTCATTAATTTTCAATCTCAGTAATCTATCGCGGTGATATTTCAAGAACTGGTCGTCTTTTAAGATATTAGGTTCATGATCGTCATCGGACATCTCATTGATGTACTCTTTGTATGAGATCGATGACTTGTAACAACATGTCAAGATCTTGTCGTGAGTTTTGATGAAATTTGTATTTGGTGCTAATAGATTCACTAGTAATTGACTTAAATTTGGGCATATCTTTAAATGATTCAAGTTCCTTAATTCGAGCAATTTATCTATCTGAGATAGTTCATCTATGATGTTGTGGAATATTTTGTAATTATCACAATGGTGATTTTGTAACTGGTTATTAAAATGTATTAATTGTAAGAAAGAGGGTATATTGTAAATAGTGAATTTATCGATATAATTTTGTAAAATCTCTATGAATAAATTCACTATCATTGACAACTTCTTATCCCTTATCACTATCATCCTGTGTCTGTCTATCCTATCCTATCCTATCCTATCCTATATCTCTTACTCTTGTATCATATAATCATATAAAATACTGGTAGAGATAAATTTTTTCATTTCTTTATTTCTTTTGTGACTCATGAAACACCGATATCATCACGTGGATTTAGAGTACTCCACTAGCTATAGTAGATATAGTAGATGTAGTATATCATAGTATCTATAAAGACTCATATAGACTGTTACACAGTAATTATCTCTCTATGTATGTAACCCACAGTGTATTATCTCTTCTTCCTTTACTTAACAAAAAATAATTTATTACTCTTATACTGATACTGTTATACTGATAGATATACTGATATACTGATACTGTTATACTGATAGATATACTGATACTGTTATACTGATAGATATACTGATACTGATATACTTATAGATATAGAGGTAATACAATGTCAGTGGTGAGAGAGATGAATGGATATCATCAAGATTTAACATCATCGGCGTTATTAAGTAAATATAATCAAAATATTGATCTTACATTAAAGATAATTGATATACATCAATTAGCAATTAAGAATTATTTAAATAAGAATTTTATCAAGTCGTGGGAACTCGTAGAGGAGATCTTCAAACATAATGATAATAATATCGATAATGAATTGTTGATAAAAGTTTATAAATTATATTTAAGCTTATATGATTTATTATTAAAAGGTAAATTTAATATCGATAATAAGAATGAATTGGTATACAAATTTCAAGATGGCGGATTGTATAAGGAAGTTGAACAAAGTCAATTACAAGATTCTGAGTTATATTTAATGACTTTCATAATTGAGAGATCAAATCAATTGGATTTATCAGTGGTACTGTCACAAATTGAGCAGTGTTTAATGCAACTGTCTCATATGAAAATTATAGAATTATACGTGTTTAATGTGTTGCCCAACTTGGGTCAGTACAGTAAAGCACACAGTGCAATTGATAAGTACTTATTCAGAGAAGATGATGATTTGAAATTGAAGTATCATAATAAGTTAAAACAAGTTAAAAAGGATATTGAAAGAAAAGAGAAGGAGAAGAAAGAGAAGAAAGAGCAGAAAGAGAAAGAGAAGGAGAAGACAATTACACCACCACCACCACTGGAGGTAGAGACTGAGACTGAGATAGCTAAGACAGTATCCCAACCAGAACGGGTAAACACTAGATCGATATCGATATTCCGCAAGATTCTTAAAAGATACCGTCAACAAAACAAAAACATCTTCATGATCTTGTTCATGGTGATAGCCTTTCTCATCTCCTACCGCAAGAACAGATCCTTGCTCCTCTCTACTCTCAAGATGATATTCAAAGTCTCTTATATATAGTGTAATGAATTGATATCTCTCTACACGACCTTTCTTTGTTTCAAAGAAAAAAATTGTTGAAATCAATTAAACAGACAACAGATAATCAAACATAATTTATTAAATTATATAAATAAAATTATAGTTGTAATAGTATTATTATCATCTTATAAGACAGAGATATTGTATAATTTCAATCAATTAGAGACAATTTCAATTAATTGATCGATTTAATAGAAGATTATCTTTGTATTTTATATCATCATTTTATTATACAAATTTCCCAAATTTGAACATTTTTAAAGCTGCTGCGTTTTGTAATAAATTGTTGAAATCAATATATATAGATAATTAAGTCATTATAAATCATACAAAACAAAATTGCATATCGTCATATCATATTATTAAAATGGATACTCAAGATATAGAAGAAACAAATGCTAATATAGCTTCAATTTCTCCAACAAATTCAACAAATAATTTGGGTAATTCGATATCAGCAGATGAAATATATCCAATTGCATTGTTAATGGATGAATTGAAAAATGACGAAGTCGGTAGTAGAGTACAAGCAATGAAAAGATTAGATACGATAGCATTGGTATTAGGACCTGAGAGAACAAGAGATGAATTATTACCATATTTAAAAGACGTGGTTCAAGATGATGAAGATGAAGTTATCACTGTTATAGCTGAAGAATTAGTCAAATTTGTCCCCTACGTTGGTGGTCTGGAATTTGCCATCACGTTAATACCTGTATTGGAATGTATTACACAAAATGAAGAACCTGTAGTTAGGGATCGTGCCATTGAAACTTTGAATAAGATTAGTCAAGTTTTCGATCAAGAACAAATCAATTCAAATTTTTTACCATTAATTGAAAAATTATCTGAACATAAATGGTTTAGTCATAGAGTCGCATCGACTGGATTATTTGAAAGTGTCATATTAAGAGTCGATACAACGATGAGAAAAAAATTATTAACTTTATATTTGAAATTAGTCGATGATGATACTCCAATGGTTAGAAGAGCAAGTGCTAAGCATTTACCAAAGATTATCGATTTATTATCAGATGAATTCTCCAAGACAGACCAGATCAGCGAGGTTAATTACGACATCATATTATCAATGTTTCAATCGTTATTAAATGATAATCAAGACTCTGTTAAATTCTTAAGTGTTGACGTGTTGATATCAATTTTAAAATTTTTCAAAATTAACCAAGACAATTCCCACGATCAAGAATTATTTAATAGCGTCTTAATCTTAATCCACGATGAAAGTTGGAGAGTCCGTTACATGGTTGCAGACAGATTTGAAAATTTAGTATCAAATTTCAATAACCCTTCCACTGATACGATAAAATTAGTACCTGAAATCATATCGTTAATGAAAGATAACGAAGGTGAAGTGAGAAAAGCCATCTCTAAGCAACTTCCAGGGTTCGCGAAATTGATCAACGACCCTGAAGTGTTATTGACGGAGATCGTGCCATGTGTCGAACTGTTAAGTACAGACGAAAATGAAGTCGTTAGAAGCGCCTTGCTGTCGGAAATCACAGGTTTGGCTCCTATCTTGGGCAAAGATTTAACTATCAAATACCTCTTACCTACTTTTTTAAACATGTTGAAAGATGAGTTCCCTGAAGTTCGTTTAAATATCATATCTAATTTACAAGTGGTTAATCAAGTTATTGGAATTCAATTACTATCTAAATCGCTTTTACCTGCCATCACAGAATTAGCCCAGGACAAGCAATGGAGAGTGAGATTACTGATCATTGAACAGATCCCATTGTTATCTGAACAATTAGGCGTATCTTTTTTCGATGAAGAATTAGGTGAATTGTGTATGTCATGGCTATGGGACCCTGTTTATTCAATAAGAAACGCTGCTGTTGATAATTTAGAGAAATTAAGTTTAATCTTTGGTTCAGAGTGGTCCAAAAATGAATTAATCGATCGTATCTTGAGTGATAAAGTTGATTTAACTAATTTTATCGTGAGAATCACTTCGGTATTCGCATTGAGTAAATTGTCTGCAGTGGTTGATGAAAATTTAGTATTGAACGATATCTTGCCTTACATCTTGAAATTGGCTAAGGATCAAGTACCAAATATCCGATTCAACGTTGCGAAGACGTTATTGCAAATCAGTAAGAAAATTGTCGCCGATAATAAATCCACTGTGGAATCAGAGATACTACCGACATTGACTGAATTGATAGATGATGACGATGTTGATGTTAGATTTTTCGCAAAGGAGAGTGTTGACGGTGTGGAAAAACTTTTACTGTGAGTCTTGTAACCTTTTATTTCTTTGAATTTTTTAAATCATATATCTTTATTTGTCTTTACAGTTTTACTACGTTTTAAAATAAAAAAATATCTTAAACTCATTTTATCAATTAGCTTTAAATCATATACTTAATTTCATTCATCATTTCTATATACTATCTAATCGAGTTGTCTAGTACCTTTCACAACAACGGGGATCATACCACCCGCAGCGATAGTGAATCTGTTATGACCTAACAGCAAGAGCAAAGATCTCGTTGTACCAGCGTGACTAGTGACACTGATATAAGTATCTTTCTCATCTTTGACTTTGTCTTGGTCCCAATCTAATTCGAACAAAAATTGCCAGAAATCATGTAATCGAGAAACTTGCTCCACTACTGTCTCTCTGACGTCGTCTTTATAATATATATCCTCTTCGACGAACCCGTCTTCGATATCAAACCCGAATTTTGACACCCTGGACTCTATCACTGATCTGGGGGAGCGCTTATCACAGAGATGCACACCGATTTGCTCTCTAATGACTTCTTTAATCAATGGACGTTGTGGCGCCGGGGACTCGGTCAAGGCGATATCAAGCCACGTATTCACCAACGTCTGACAAGATCTCGTGAAAGGTGATGCGTAAAATTTCGTAGGCAATGGTGCCCCTTTCAGTAATTGTTCCTTCCACGCTTTATTATTCTCCCTAGCTTGATTCTCACCTTTCTCTGTTAAAAATGGGTCAGGACCCCAAGTGATTTCGCCGTCACCTTCTAAATGCGACCAATGTTCGTCCCACAGCTTGATCCCGTATTTCGAAACGGCAAAATTATGGTACCCCTGGCCGTGTCTCAGTAAGAATAACAATTTATATGATTCGTTCAGTTTAGCATTACTGTTTAATTCATCTAACTGGGTTTTCAAATCTGCCCATGACGGTAACAGTAAACCGAAATCTTCAGTTATATAATTAAATTTTAATTCATTTGTATTTGGATCTCGTTGTTTGAAAAAACCGTGTGGTGATTCAAATTTCCATGGTGATGTTAATTTATTCGTTGTGGGATCCCTCTTCAGACTCTTCTGTTCTAAGAAAGCAGACAACGTTGGGTCTTGGTCCTCTTTATCGTGAGCATCCACATAGTCCACTTCAAGTGGCTGAATCAAAGACATACTATAATAATCTCTCTCACTACAAGCTTTTATCCATTTACTAAAGAGCTAAAATTTCTCTCCTTGCAAGAAGCTTCTGGAAATTTACCAGATATTGATAAACCGTGCACTACCCCAATAATTACTGTGAGTAATTTCAATTATAAAGGAAAAAATTATAGAAAGAGCCTTAGAGGAGAACATTATTTTTGAAAGGATACAAGGAGAGATGACAATAGCATCAAGATATTTATTAAGATTTGCTCGAAAACCGGTATCTGTATGTCGTAGCCAATATACGAGGAGACTCTTCCATGCGGCACCACGTTTAATGGTTGCGGATCCGTATAATACATTAGGAGTGGATAAGAGTTCTTCATCATCGGATATTAAGAAAGCTTACTATAAATTAGCTAAACAGTATCACCCGGATATCAATAAAGAAGATGGAGCTCAGAAGAAGTTCCACGATATCCAGGAACTGTATGAGATATTGAGCAACCCGGAAAAGAAGCAGCAATACGATCAGTTTGGCTCAACGTTTGATCAACAAGGTGGAGGTGGTGATCCATTTGCCGGTGCGTATGGACAACAAGGTGGGAACCCATTCGCTGGTGGTGGGAACCCATTTGACGGGATCAATTTCGAGGACATCTTCGGCAGCGCTTTTGGAACACGGTCTTCTAATAGACGTGGTCAATCTTATGTACAAACTTATGAAGGTAACGATATTGAAATTTTAAAGACAATTTCATTTAAAGAAGCAATTTTCGGTACTAGTACCAAAGTCGATTACTCTGTCATGGATCAATGTCAAACTTGTCATGGTGCTGGTTTGAAATCAGGGAAGAAGAAGACTACATGTAGTACATGTCAAGGTACCGGTTCCACAGTACATTTCTTACAAGCCGGATTTCAAATGGCCTCTACATGTCAAGCGTGCGAGGGTACCGGTGTGACAATAAATCCAAAGGATGCATGTACTACGTGTCATGGTCACGGTACTCTGAACTCGGCAAAGGAAACGGAAATCAAGTTACCACCAGGTATAAAAGATGGTACTAGGTTAAGAGTCGCTGGGGAAGGTGATTCACCAAATGTTACCACGGGGCCAAATGTCAGATTAGTGAAAGGTGATTTGATCATCAGAGTAAGAGTTAAACCTGATCCAAATTTCACAAGAAAAGGTGATGATTTAGTTTATAAAGCACAAATTCCAATGACTACCGCTGCGTTAGGTGGTCAAGTATCAATTCCAACATTGGATGGAGACACATTGAGATTGAAAGTCCCATCAGGCACACAGACGGGGAGAATTATAAGTATCCCAGATAGAGGTGTTCCTAAAGGTCAAAACGCCAGAACTAGAGGAAATTTACAAGTAGAATTTGATGTTAAAATCATGCGAGCACAGAATTCGACTCAGCAACTGTTATTGGAGGCCTTGGCACATACATTTGACGATAAGACAGCTAATATTGATCCATCATGGAAACCGTTTGGTTCAAATGATGTTAAAGATGGCGTTAATGAATCATCTCAAGATGGTAAATCAGAATCAAAATTGAAAAAAGTTGAAGATTTTTTCAAAGGATTATTTAAATGATTACTTGTTATTATAAGAAGAAATTCTGATATATTTATTTATACAAATTATATCATCATTATCAGAAAGCCGTGTATATAGGTATTAAATTATAATTAAACGATTTTTTTATCAGAAGAAAAATAGTTTATTCAATATGTAAAATGTTTAAACCGTTTTAGTGAAACCTTGTGACTCGGTCTCTGTAGCCATAATAATCTCCAAATCTTGTCTCTTGGCAAATTTACCGTTGATCTTATAACCTAATTTTTCTAACATTTCTCTAGTTGGTATCAAGACTTGAGAATAGTTTTTAGATCTTGCATTTCGTAAAATGCTGAATTCTGAAAGTGGGATAGATGCCGAGTTTAAAGTATAATTATTACTCAACATACTCTCAGCGAATCTTTGTCTGATCATGGGTCTATTAGCTGCGATCTTCTCCTTCGCTTTGTCCTTAACCCTGCTCAATGCCTCTTTCAGTTGTGTAGCGCCAGTACCTGATAATTCTGGTGAAAGAAATCCAGCACTAGAGACTTTTGACGATGGTTCCAGGAATTCCATCCCCTGCGATTCTTGAAGCCATGATCTGATATTGACTAAGAAGATATTGACATAACCATCTGGGTTCAATTGAATACAGTAACCTAAATTAGTTCCATTAATTTCACGTGTGAACGAAGTACAAAACACAGAACGTCTCAAATCTTTAAGCCAACTATCGCCGTTCAGACTCTTAGTGACAGAGTCCCAAGAAGTAGCTGTGCCATTGACGTTACCTGATAATTGATCAAATAGTAACGCCATTGAATCACTACCGTCGCCAATCTGTGATTTCAAATGGTACTGTTGATCGAATTGGAATGGGATAGAGTTTTCAATAAACTCAACCAAATCCGAAGATGATGCTTCAAAATTTGGTAATTCCGCTGCTCGATTTTTCTCAAATATGAAACTCAATTGAGGTGTCTCTGCAGAGTCTGCATCTTTGGAGTTGGCAATGAGGTCCATGGCGGATTCAGGGATAACTAAGGAGTAAACGCCCATAACCAATTGGCATGAAAGGAGTACAGAGGGTAATAAATGCATTGGTTTTTTGGTGCTTTGATTTTGGTCTGATATTGTATTTATGAATATATTGTGTTTTTGAATTATATTTTTTATATACTTGATATGTTACACAAAGATGAATATTAATTTTTTGAATCTCGCTAATTTTTACAAAGTAAATATTATATATACTTTATCTATAACACGATCTTATCTCATCCAAGTAAGGTACAGACTTTCACAGTAGGGGTCCAATACTCCACAATTCAACACCCCTCTTGTCCCCCAATATAAGATTACCTGTTTTGTACAAATCTCTTTTTAATGCGCGGGTAATGAAATCTTTGTCATTTATCAAAAAATAGATGCGATGAATCTTTAGTTAGAGATATCGTACCATAAACAAAGATGTTCTTCAAATCACTGAAAATTGTGCTCTATTCGTATCTAGTATGGATCGTGGTCTCGAGTGTGATACCTCAAATGATTTTGAGACCTCGCTATGTCACCACCGAGGAGTTATACCCGAAGACGTACGATTTAAATACCGAGATCATCTTATCTTCCAATTTAGTTGGTCAATCCGTTTACATCTTACTTGCCCACCCAGATGACGAAGTGATGTTCTTTGCACCGTCGATCTTGACGTTGAATAGACCTAAATATGGCAACCATATCAAGGTGATTAGTTTCAGTAATGGTGATTATGCCAAACTAGGTACATTGAGAGAGAAAGAGTTACATAGAAGTTGTCAAATTCTTGGTGTTGAGCATGAGATTTTAGATTTTGAAGATAATATCGAGAAAGAATGGGATGTTGATGATATCAGCTCCGCAATCACTAAAATACTTAAGAAAGACGGTAAGGAAAATATCTTATTAATGACATTTGACGCTGGTGGTGTGTCAAATCATCCAAATCATAAATCATTATACTATGGTGTATTAAAATTTATCGAAAACAAGGAATACAAGATATCTAATGTCTACGTTTTGAAAACATGGAATTTTGCAGCTAAATATTCATTCAATTTAATTACAAATTATGAAATTTTACAAAGATTATACATTACATTCATTGAACCATATTTTAGTGGTAAATTAGAGATGAATCATGCACCAACAGTGAAGATTTTCTTGAATTTCAATTATTTATTAGCCGCTTTTGCTGCGATGACAGCTGGTCATTTTTCACAGATGTATCATTTCAGATATGGATGGTTAATCTTATCCAAATATTTGAATTCAAATGAATTAATTCAAGTTCCAATTTCAACCGAATGATGCAAATGTTCCATCGTCATCGTCATCGTCTATATCGAGCGATTGCGAGTCAATACCTCTCTTGACCATCACTTGCTCCATCCTTTTCATATAGTTTGTATAGTATGCCAGTAATATCCCATCCATCATTTCTTTGAATGCCAGATCAGGTGACCACAGTTGTACTAATTTTTCAGATTGATGATGTAAATTTTTCTGTGATTGTAATTTAATCGCCAGTGCCATGTACTGTTTCAAACAAAGTCTTGTAGCAAATTCATCATTCTGCTTATATGCCTCGTAAACTTCTGGAATAGTTCCCACTATTTGAGATAAATTATTAAATTCTTTCAAAATAGTTAATCTAATTGAATATATTTGCCAACCTGGCGTTTTCACTTGCGTGTTCATGAATTTCCACAAGCTGTTGAAACATTCGAATTTATGTTCACTCTTAGGCATTGAGATGGATAATGTATTGAATAATTGAAACCAAAATTGATCTCTTATTTTGAATTTATAAATTTTCATGAAATCTCCCATTACTTTAACACCAGTGAGAAATTCATTGTTATAAGCATAACAATAAATCAAATTAACCAACGTATCTTGATTAGGATACAACACTGATTCTTTAGTTAACTTCTTACCATGTAATCCCCAAGTATCTTCAACGATCTTGTTTAATAATTTCAAATTTTGTGATTTACCAATAACTAATAACAAATTATGTATCGTAGTTAAATTTGGTGATAAACCCGAAGCCGCTAACATATTCATACAATCATACGAGCCTTGCTTATCCGACTCACGAACAGGCAAGTTTCTATCCCTTTTCAAAGTCTTACCTGTTGGGAACACCCACAGTTCTGGGTTACCATCACCTGCAAGTTTGATTTGTAAATTGACTAAATTTATAGTCGAATTACGGTCCAGGTATTGTTGCAAGAATTGTAACAGTTGCGAACCTCTATTATTGGCTACTAAAGTCTCCACAAAATTTTCCATTATCGTGCTGTTCAATAATTGTTCTTGTAATAAATGTGAATAAAGTGTGATTAGTCTCTTCACCAGTGCGGATAATTGCAGTTTACTCTTCTCTCTCGAGTAAGCTAGACTCAGCCTTAACCTGAGACTCGCATTAGCCTTAATGAACACTTGACTCAAATCAGGGATTTTTTTCAATAAATATGGACTATTCACCAATATAGAATCAATCTCTTCTAACAGTAACTCAATCTGATTAAGACTCAAATAATGGTTTACTTTCAGTAACGGTACCACACTATCTTCATCACTCTTTAATTGGAACGTCTGTGTCACCAACTCTCTATTCACTTTGAAATTCAGTCTCCCTAACCTGAACATGTCTCTCACCAATTTCTCCTTGGGTATATCGGCAGCTAAATGTGAGTCCGGTACCACTCTAGCGGGAGCCACTCTCTCCAGCTTCTCCGACGACGTAAGCACCATCGAGGGGTCTATAGTGGTGGATATGCATCTGCGGAAGGGTAGCACTTTACTGCCTGCTTTTATAGTGATCATGTTTGAGGTTCCTCAAGTTGAAGTATTGTGCCTTTTTCGTTCAGTGTTGTCAAATCATCGAAGATGAAAAATTTACAAAAAAAATTGTTTTTCTCTTTACAGTGAGAGATACATTATTGGGGATTGGGGGTGAACTGGATGTTACATTAATATTGAGTTACAACTATTTAAGATATTTCTTTGTGGATTACATTGTTTGTGTCTTATGATATTGATCAATTGTAATTTTATGAAATTTTTCGTAATCAAGTTGGTTTGACATTCTTGCCAATTCAAATCGTATTCGATACAGATTAAGCAGAGAATAACACCGATAGAAAAATCCTCACCATTTTCACACAACACCAAGATTTCACCGTTTGTTTTGTGTAATATCTCAACTAAATTACGAAGAATGTCTCTGAAATTTTTGTAGTATTTTTTATTTGCAGCAAAGGGGTAGAATATTAATTTTTGATTTGTCGTTGTAGATTGGAATTGTTCTAAGAATTCATTTTTATATGTGTTTGTAAAGATGACAACTTTATCATACCCGTGTGGTAAGTCGTTTATCTCCTTTATGTCACCCACTATTGTTCCATTACTGAATCTCGTGTTGGGAAATTTCGTGATATTGGCAATATAAGATTCATTGGTTACCAAACCTTTCTCCAGCACTAAACTCAATATCAAATTCTCAATTTCTTCATCCGTGGTTAACTCTTTGAATCTATCTATATTCTCCCAAAACAATTCACTTGTGAAGTCTTGATGTGGAGTCCATAATTCATGATCATCAGCAGCTCCTTGCACGTACTGGAACCCATATAATTGTAATTCTCCATCTTGACATTGCATACTAGCAGTACAACACACTATCGGGTGAAACTCCTCACAATCGGTTAATGTATCATACGGTATAGAGCCAGGGTAAGTCCATATCGGTCTCAACGGTTTATCCAACACCACATTATCCAATATTTTCAAATCCTTAATCCTCTCAACAAATAGAGGAATCCTTTCCAATATAGCATCATACTCTATCTTAGACACAGTCTCTGGTGGTATATGCAACTGGATCGAACCGAATTTCACCGCGTTAATACAGCAACACCATATGGGCACTGTCTTTGACATCGCATCAGGCATCTTCTTACCTCTCCTAGTGGAATCCACAATAACGATACCGTTATGTTTGGTTATAAGAGGCAATAAATGCAAATTCAATCTCTTTATCGAGAAATCCCACTGCGTGTTATGTCCATCTGTGGATTTGAAATAACAATACTGTGTTCTATGCAGTGGTCGCACATACCATAATCCACATCTCATATTAGCCACTATGGGTCTATGGTTGTATAAAGGCTCGATCTGGGATGTGATGAACCCATTATCGTATTCAATCGAGCACAACCGGTTCCTAATACCTCTAGAAGTCTTACTGATGTGTCGAGACACCTTATTGACATCTATCTGGGCCAACACTTCCAGATCCATCTTCCTCGATGATCATCTCGTCATCTCAACACAAGATGTATTTGTGGTGAAAGAAAAGGGTCAGCTAGACAGCCCCAGTAGCATTACCCGTTATAGTCAATTGAGTATCACGCACACTACTCGACATATCTTCCGAATGCGGATCCGCGTAGTTGTGAAAGAGAATCATGGAGAAGAAGTCAATTCACAATCAAAATCATACTTTACTGTTATATTACTTTTTACTACTCCAGATCAGACTGTTTGTTTTATCAAGAGTAAAGTTTTTATATTAGCAAAAATAAAATGTTAAGAGCCTTGTCAAAGTCAATGTCAACTACACCAAAACCTGCTGCCTCAAGATTATTTCACTCCACTGCCAAACTGTACAGAACCGAAAGCGATGCCTTTGGTCCATTGGAAGTGGATGATACCAGATACTGGGGTGCTCAAACACAACGTTCATTCCAAAACTTCAAAATTGGTGGTGAAAGAGAAAAGATGCCAGAACCTGTTATTAAGGCCTTTGGTGTCTTAAAGAAAGCTGCTGCCACCGTTAATGAGGCCAATGGTACTTTAGATCCAAAGATCGCTGATGCCATCAAACTTGCCGCTACGGAAGTCGCCGAGGGTAAATTGTTAGATCATTTCCCATTAGTCGTTTTCCAAACCGGTTCAGGTACTCAATCCAATATGAACACTAACGAAGTCATCTCTAACAGAGCCATCGAGATGTTAGGTGGTGAATTAGGTTCCAAAAAACCAGTTCATCCAAATGATCATGTTAACATGTCTCAATCATCAAATGACACTTTCCCAACTGTGATGCACATTGCTGCAGTCACTGAAATTACCAATCACTTATTACCTGAATTAATCGCCTTAAGAGACGCATTAGCTGACAAGTCAGAAGAATTCAAAGATATCATCAAGATCGGTAGAACTCATTTACAAGATGCTACACCATTGACTTTAGGTCAAGAATTCTCCGGTTACGTGCAACAAGTCACTAACGGTATATCAAGAGTGGAAACCTCCTTACACTCATTGAGATTCTTAGCTCAAGGTGGTACCGCTGTCGGTACCGGTTTGAACACCAAGAAGGGATTCCCAGAAGCCGTCGCCAAGGAAGTGTCCAATTTAACCGGTTTGAAATTCTACACAGCTCCAAACAAATTCGAAGCCTTAGCTGCCCATGACGCCATTGTCGAATGTTCAGGTGCCTTAAACACCGTTGCCGTATCTTTATACAAGATCGCCAACGATATCAGATACTTAGGTTCAGGTCCAAGATGTGGTTATGGTGAATTGTCCTTACCTGAAAACGAACCAGGTTCTTCAATTATGCCAGGTAAAGTTAACCCAACCCAAAACGAGGCCTTGACCATGGTGGCTACCCAAGTTTTCGGTAATCACTCAACTATCACTTTCGCAGGTGCTTCAGGTCTGTTCGAATTGAACGTTTTCAAACCAGTCTTGATCAGCAACTTGTTATCCTCGATCAGATTATTAGCTGACGGTTGTAACTCATTCAGAATCCACTGTGTCGAAGGTATCCAAGCTAACAAGGACAAGATCGACAAGCTCTTACACGAGTCATTGATGTTGGTCACCGCATTGAACCCAAAGATCGGTTACGATGCTGCTTCTAAAGTCGCTAAGAACGCTCACAAGAAGGGTTTGACATTAAAGGAATCCGCCTTGGAATTAGGTGTCTTATCATCCGAAGAATTCGACGAATGGGTCAAACCAGAAAAGATGATTGGTCCAAAGGATTAAGTTATTTATACCTATTTAAATTATTTTTTAAATATTTATATCATTTTTCTTTAATCATTTATATATAATTATAAATTATATCATCATAACTCTTTATGCTTGTATTTTTTAGAAACGCTGATTAAATTATCAGATGAACTGAAGGGTAATTTATATTTAAAACTACCTCTAATATCCAACGTGAACGGCTTGTTGATAATCTCGTCTATGTCCTGATACAAATCTCCAAACTCACCAGTCAATTTAAGTTGTCCATTCGATGTCATCTTCGCTTGTCTCACATACGAAGCGTTGAATATCTTTCTCAAGGGAATATTAGCATTATTCAACGAGCCACTGAATTTCAACGGAACGAAAAATGTAGTGATATTGCCGAGTAATATCGTCTTCTCTGTAGTGCCAGTGCCGACACTAGAGTACGAGATGAAGATATCGACATCACTTTCATCTATATTGACATCTTGCAAATTGATATTGGTACACGAGCAGACAACATCAAAGATCAATAAATTATCAGTGATGATCAATTTTTCTACACCGACAACTTCAAAGTTGAGTATCGGGTTCGTGATGAATCTCATTGCAAATAATTTACACATCGACGTGGCCAATATGAGGAACAATAGTATTTTCAACATCATCGATAGTAATTTCAAGCAGAAATTTTGTTTCCTATACTTGGACACATAATTATGAGGATTCGTGCTGTCATATGTAGGATAATGATAAAAATCATTACTTGCACTCAAACTACTGTGATTTCTCATCGCGTGCTTGTTTGTGCCATTGCCATGTAAAGAGTAATCGACGTTCCAGTGATCATAGATGTCTTCATTACGTAATATGCCATTATGGTTTTTCCTTGTGCTACTGTACCCGTAATCTTCATCACCCGAGTCTTGGTGTTCATGATTATGCAATAACAAGGACCTTTCATCTAATTCTTTCAATGATCCAAATGAAAGTTTTTTAGGTAGATAATTTTTCTCCTTTTCGAAAAGTGTCTTTGACACATTACGTACCTGTGATGTGATCAAGTTTTTAGCATTGGGGGATCTGTTAGGGGAACGAGCATTGTTGTTCATTAATAAGGTTGGATCAGAAAAGGATTTCAGTGGAGATGCGATAGGGTATACATTAAGTTTGAATGTTGAGTTCGTATAATCTCCATCCTCTGTCTCGGCACCCCTCTCAGTGTCAGATCTTGAATATTTCCCCGACATGAAACTTCCCTGATCACTATCATCGGAATTAGTATGAGCTGCAACCCCCGTTGGCTCAGGATGCAGTGACAAGTGAGGCAAATAAGTATGTGACCTCGAAGAAATACTTGCCTGGTACAGTGCCTGTTTACTATTATATCTCCCCACAGGCGCTTGGATCTGTTGTAGTATCTGTGGTATCTGTTGCTGTTGTAAAGGTGGTTGCTGTTGAATGGTGGAGATCCTCTGTTGGTTCATGATTTTCTTCGAAGTAGTGGATTCATTATCAGCCATTAAAGTTTGACTGAACGCTCTAGGTTGTAAATTGTTGATATTATTAGTTCTGAAAGTCGACCTTATCGAGTTCTTATGGATCAATATGGGACGGTCCACGTCGATCAAAGACCGACTCTCGTCGTTATATACAGGCTCCACTATCTGCTGCTTATCATAGACAAACGTCTCCTCACTATCTGATTTGTCAATAGTACTGGCATTGTCAACACTAGCTTGTTGTATGCTAGCACTGACATCGTTAGCGTCATTACTCGGTGCATCCAAATTAACATTTGACATCGCCAGTAAGTGATCATTATTATCGAAAAGCATCACCGTCTTCAAAGTGTTCGTATTCACTATCTCCGCCTCGACTTTAAAGCTAGGAGCCGTCGCTTTCTTCACCAGCGCGTGAACCCCATTAGCATTCCCTGACATTTGAGAAGTTGTCGACACCGAACTTTTCTCCCTGTTGTGATCCTTCTTGATAATAACAGTCGATGCACTCGAGGAAACAGTCCCATTGGGCACATTAGTCTCGGTATTATATATTGAAGAGCTCATTTTTACCCATATACAGCTATAACAAGATCTTAAAAGAGAGATTTGAAAAAAAAAAAAAATAAATAAATGGAAATGGAAATGAAAACACAAGATCATGTGATCGGGTTAGATAATCACTTACAAAAGTTAAGACAGGCAGAATTTAATTGAAAATAATTAAATCATATTTAAGAACTACTTACTGGAAACCGACTCTTTCAAAAGCGAAGGCAAGATAGAAATCAGTGGCCTCGAATTCGTCACCCAGAATACCGTAGGAACCGTCATCCATCTTGATACCTTCTAACATCCCACGCTCCAGCCTGTAGACCCAGCTGGGTATCTCTTCTTTGAACAATTCACTGAATTGCTTTCTGTAGATTAAAGACAAATCGAATTCTTCAGCGAGAGCTCTGAAGGCATCAAAGGGCACAACAAATTCTGGCACGTTATCCACTGCGTCTTGAAGGTAATAAGTGTACATGTTACCCAGAATGTTATCAAATTCACCATTCGGTGGCACGTCATCATGGAATGTGACACTGTAAACGCTATTACCGAATTTCTTTTCCCCTGGGGGTAATTTCGATAACCTTTCGGCGATCACGTCGGAAGATGGGATAGTACCTATAAAGACACCACCAACTTTTAACGATTTTGAAATATTTCTCAAGAGATTTCTTATAGTTTCCTCTGTACTGAAAGCGTAATGCATGACGAATTGCATCGACACGATATCTATTGGGAACTCCACTTGTGGGAATTGGTGTAACACTTCAGGAACTGGAGTATTAAATGCATCACCTGTCGCGAAGACTGATTCAAAAGACGTCGTATGCATAGTCTTGAATCTACGTATAGCCTCTAAGATGGATTCATTAGAGACATCAATTCCGATATATTGTGACACTTTAGCTCTATGCCATTTATGCAAGTCACCACCTTTACCACAACCTAAATCCAATACTTTATCACCAGGTTTGACAAATTTATTTATTAACATGTATTTGATAGCGTTATTATATTTCCTGAGTTTGATAATTGGTGATTTGTTTCTATTGACACCACGCGAGATATGAGTTCTAGCGTTGTAATGAGACCTAACTATCTCTTCAGGTCTCATATTGCCATTAGCTTGATAACTTTGTAAATTTGATTGAATCATTCTATTGTCTCTATTATCTTGCTCTTGGCGCATTCTCTCAGCGTCTCTCATTTGCTCTTCCACGGTTCTTCTCTTACGTTTGATAGCTCTCTTAGGAGGCAGCCTTATAGTGGCATCTACTTTCTTAGAGAAATCCAGATAATCATCAGCTTTCATCCAGTCTGGTTTCTCTTGTTCAGGTTCAGGTTCAGTAGCAATGGCAGTAGCTGCTGGTCTAGTTGATGCCTCAGAGGGGACATAATGGTCTCCACTTCTGAAATTGTCCGATGCAGAGTAATGTTTTCTCTTAGGACCAGTCTCATCTCTATTTCTCAAGGAGAAACTCTCATAAACAGAATTTTTTGTTCCCTTAATTAACCTTCTCTTTCTTGGCTTATCTGGGTCTTCACCAGTGACGGTTTCAGGAGAATTTTCAGTCAGATCAGTTGTGGAGGCTTCAGTGACGGGCTCACTCAGTTGAGCCCTCTCTAAATCGGCTTTCAGTTCCAGCTCAGTCATTTATGTATCGTTTTTAACTATCTCTATCTCTTTAAATCTGTTAGATTTGTACTTTTTTTTCTCTTTCCCCAGTTGAAGTTTTCAGAGCTAATAGAGTAGATTTATAAACGAGATACAATAGATAAATGGGTTTATATACTATATATCTTCTACCAATTGATATATTCTATTTCTAATATCTATATCACTCTCATTTACATATTTTTATATAGATTATCAATAGATATATCTAGTATATAGTCATACAGGTGTCCGGGTAATGAGAGTGTTTAAAGAACCAAAAACGTATGAGGGAAAAAAAAAGTGTTCAACAATCAAAATATCATCAAATTGCCTGCTTACCACACAAGTTTAACAACAAGTTTATATCTATATTTGAATTTCTAGTTTCTTTTCATTGCTGTCTCTTTGAAGACAATCTATGGGTACACTGTTTTTGGACTTTTGAAATTTTGTTTCCTTTTACATTGCTGAGATCCTGAACTGAAATCTATATACCTGAGATTGGAAATAATAAGGGTGCAAGACAGATGAACGTCAATTCAAAGCTTCTGTCTTCTCAAAACCAGGGCCCTCATTTCCTTTTGCAGCAATTGCAACAAGGTCAACTGCAACAGCAGGGTCAACAACAAAATCAACAGCCAACACAGCATTTCAATAACGATTTATTTGTTCCACAACAACAACTGCAACAACAACAAAATAATGACCAACTTAATGCTTCTAATATATTAGCTCAGACTTTATATCAGGGTCAATATGGTAGAAACACCTCAAATCCAGCACCAACACAATCACAACAACATGCACAACTGCAAATGCAATTATTCAGTCAACAACTTCAACAAGTGCAAAATTCACAATCACAATCACAATCACAATCACAATCACAATCACAGCCACTGGTACAACAAATGCCATTATCTCTGCAACAACAACAACAGCAACAACAGCAGCAACAACAACAGCAACAGCAACAACAGCAACAACAACAGCAGCAGCTGCAACAATCATCTCAACTGACCACACAATTCCAAAGTATAAATCTCGATACCAATACTAACACTTCGCCATACTGGAAGATCCAAGTAACGTTATGTCAGGCTTCAAGAGGTGCTAACACAGTTCCTCACTATTGGGCAAAGATGGCTGCTTCTTCAAATAAGAAGAGTACACCGAAAATAGTAAATGGAACTGCATACGTAGAGCAATCACCTAAGCAACCAACTTTGATCGATATAACACATAAATTAATCACAAGTACCGAGACTGAGGATGTAGCTACACCTGTTCATGATAGTGCTCTTTTACAACATAAGAAATTGACAAATGATACCTCAGTTGATGATGAAGAACAAAGAATAAGGTTGAAAGAGAAGGATAAACAATGGTGGAATGGTTTAGATTTAAGTGGTCAACAAATAATGTATTTATCAACAAAACTTTTCAACTATAAATTTTTGAATAAATTATATTTGAATGGTAATAAATTACAAAGTATTCCATCATCAATTGGTAAATTGAAAAATTTGAAATATTTAGATGTTTCAAATAATTTATTAAAACAATTACCAAAGGAATTAGGTACCTTGTTTCATTTGAAATATTTATATGCATTTGATAATAATTTAACAACAATACCATTTGAATTTGGTAAATTATTCGATTTAGAATTCTTAGGTGTCGAAGGTAATCCATCAATGGACCAAGAAATCATTAATATATTGGCAAAGAAAGGTACAAGAGGATTAACCATATACTTGAGAGACAATGCACCAAAATCTGATCCACCGAAGGAAAGAGAATGGCTTTATTTGTCAGATCAAGGTGAATTAGTTACAGAACAGGAAGCTATTGAAGATTTACATTATGTACCTAAAAATGAGAATGATCCTAATGGGTTCACTGTGATGACTTATAACACTTTATGTCAACATTACGCCACTTCAAAGATGTACAAATATACACCATCTTGGGCATTGGATTGGAATTATAGAAGAGATCTTTTGACTAAGCAAGTATTGGATTTCAAGACTGATATTATTTGCTTACAAGAGGTAGAGACCAGAACTTTTGAAGAACACTGGGCTCCATTAATGGAAGCACAAGGTTACAAGTCCAATTTCAGTTGTAAAACCAGGGCCAAGACAATGGGCGAGAAGGCTGCAAAGAAAGTTGATGGTTGTGCTACTTTTTTCAAATTGAGTAAATTTGATTTAATTGAATACAAAGTATTGGAATACAGTGAAACTGTGATGCGTCAGGACAAGTACGAGAAGACCCCTGATTTGTTCAATAGATTCGCCAATAAGGATAACATCGCTGGTATCAGTATCTTGAAACACAAGGAGACTAATCAAAAATTAGCATTGGTTAATACCCATTTACATTGGGATCCTGAATTGAATGATGTGAAGGCAATGCAAGTATGCGTCTTATTAGAGGAATTACAATTCTTACTCCACAAATCGAATTCCAAGAATTGCAGCGTGGTGATATGTGGTGATTTCAACTCACAGACACATAGTGCCGTGTACGAGTTGTTATCCACCGGTGCCGTGGCACAACACGCGGATTTGGAGGGAAAGAATTACGGTAGATTCACCAGTGAAGGTTTCCAACATCAATTCAATTTGAAATCGTCGTACTCTGCCATCGGAGAATTACCGTTCACTAATTTGACACCACTGTTCACCGACGCCATCGATTACATATGGTTCTCCAACTCGACTTTACAAGTCCGTGGCTTGCTCGGTAAAGTCGACCCAGAGCACGCCGCCAATAGTGTCGGTTTCCCCAATGAGTATTTCCCCTCAGATCATATCATGTTGGTAAGTAAATTAGAATTCAGGAAGAACACTGCGCAAAAGATCACAAAGAGTGCAGACTTTGGTAGAATGGGTTCAAGAAGAACTTAGTTGAATGATTTGTTTGCTTATTTGATCAAATTCAGTTACGATCCTGTTTTAAGATCTTTTATATAGTTTTGTTTAGCTTTATGCATTTTAAAGTTTGAATGCAACGATTGTAACATAGCTTATGATATATACCTTTATGCTCTGTAATAATCTACAATACATGGGTCTCCCATAAAAAATAATTAACACCTTCTATATATTACATACCTAAAAATTAAATTCTCAAATCCAGAAAGTTCTCTAACTCCTCAGCGTTAGCTGAATTCAAATCAAAATTAGAAAAATTTGCTCCGGGGGTGTCACCTCCACCGTATAACACACCTGGTGTTCTATGAGTTTGCGAAAGTGCCGCTGGTGGTGGGAAACTCAACAGTCCCAACAGCGGTGTTTCATCTAATCCATCTAATTGTGACACATTCAATGTTTGGTCATAAGTAGGTGGAGATAATAATCTCACATCTTGATACGTTGGTGGCACTTCGTCATCCCATGCGATACCTAAACCTGAACGCTCAGTGAGAATCACTTTGAATTGCATTCTTAATACTCTTGCTGCACCTGTTGGGATCCCGACTTTATTATCTGGGGATTTACCACCGGTTGACTGATCTTTTGAGGATGTGCCACTCAGAGACAGCTTTGGAGCTTGATTGACATTGGCAAACAGTGGTGACACTTCCGCAAGTCTACTCTCTTTAGATTTTTGTGGCTTTAAAGTATTATTAGAGCAATTTGATCCTTGAAGAAGTTCCTCTGCAACGACTAATTCCACCACAAGTAAATGACTCACGTAAATTCCTAAAGTGTCATCGAATAAATCACACGAGCATGTAGATGACAGCGTATTCATCAAATTTTTAATATTATAAAGTGGTGATGTGTAATTGGTAGAATCGATACTTGTCAAATTATTTAAGGATGACGATAATCCAATAGTGGAAAGACTAGATAAATTGATATCCGATACCAATTCAATACGACCATTATTGGAGAAATCCGATTTCCAACCACTCTTGATTTCACCGTGTGTGATAGTTCTTGTCTCTTCCAAATACAATGCATGCTCTTGCTTTGGTGGTTCCGGGATAGTCAGATCTTCAGTTTCAGGAACTGGGTTACCCTCTTCACGATTGGTGTCACTCTGTATAGGACGCTGTGGAGCGTCATTGTCCAATAACTCGTCCAACCCGTTTCTTGGTGTTTCTGGAGTCAGTGTTTGCACTGGTGATACACCTGTGTTTGATGTTTGAGCCAGCAAATCCTCTTGTGGTGGTGGTGGTGGTGTTGTTACATTAGCTGATTCTGGAGGTGGTTGGAAAGAAGTTGTCACTTGTGATGAATTTTTCTTCTTTTGTAATGGAGGAATCAAATGCAGATTTGTCCTTCTCGTATGTTCTTCCACCACCCTTAATTTAAATTTGTGCAGTCCACAACTATTCAGTTTCACCTTAATATTCTCTTCTAACCTCCAATTCAATTTCCTCATTCTCCATCTCCTCTCAGATGTAGCCACATTTTCCAATTTTAATTCAATTGGGAAAGTTGACTTAGGATAAAGTACATTAGGTAAGACCAGTGATGCAGTCAATTCCGTTGGTGGGAAAATTCTCACTGAATTCCTATCTGGACCTCTCAATATAGATCTCTTAACGATAATAGGTAAACTTATTCTCAAGACTTCATCACTTTTCTTACCTCTAGCTATTACCACTTTAGCAACGAGTTCATAATCTATGATCATATTCATGTTAGACAAAGAAGTTGTCTGTGGTAAGGAACCCGGGATCAAATGACTGAATGGGTAGCCATGCGAAGTACCACGCAAGAATTCTGTTGGTTCAGTCAATATATCCCACCTTGCCAACTCTGTCTTTTTCAATTTACAATCTGAGCAACTTTGTAAAGTACTAGAAGGAGGTAAAAATGGCTTTGCATAATGCACCACTTGAGTCAACGCCAAAGTCACCGAACGCACTGTGAGAGTGTCATTCTGCGAGAACGCTGGGTTACTCCTCACCAGAGCCAATGCCGAGTTGGCAGATGACGAGTTCAATGCCGACTGCTTGTACAAGATCTCTAATTGTAATAACCCACTCAAAAGGGACCCCGAACTTTCCCCTGGAGATCCATATAGCACAATGGGAGGACTCTCGATGTTTATAGACAATTTCACGTTATTTTGCTGACTCAGTGATGGTGACGAGGATAAGGGGTTTGTAAGGGAGACATTTTGCAAGGATTTGTTTGATGACGTTGGGGTGAGTGAGCTAAAGGAGAGTGATGAGCTGATGCCGCTGCTTGAGCTGTTATTATTGTTGTTTTTGGTCGAGAAATGTTTCTTTCCTGACCCGAAGATACCCATATTGAACAAGATATCTCTAATAAATCACAATGTTTCCTAAAAACCAATCTCTAAAGTATCTAATCTACTCCTTTTTATATAAAATCTCCTCTTGTTTAAACAGAGATTCACACACACAAGGGAGAAAAAGTAATAATAAAGAGAATAAACCAAAGAAGTGAAAAAATTAAAAAAAAAATATGTCACAACAAGGACAAGAAGAGCTACCACTAAAACAAGGTCTTTTTTTGACTCTGTATGTATATTACCAGATAGGATAAATAATTCTATTTATAACTAAGACGTACATATGTGTGTGAGAAATTAAATGGAGATGGAGATTAATTTCCCAATAAACCGCTGTCCCTTTCTGTTAGCAGCATTGTGGCAACCGTTATACATCTCATTGAAATTCGAATGCCTCATCGGTGGCCCGCGGATTTGTGGCATTTGGTACACGCCCGTTTTTGGCTAAATAAATAAATATGGGGATAAATAAATTATACACTCTATATGAGGGAAAGATAAGATAGTGGATCCGTGATTAGTTTTTGAAATGGAACTGCGACACTATCGGGATATGATCCGAGGGGTATTTGTCATTGGGGAAACCCTTTTCCTTTGATAAATATTCAATCGCGATACCGTCCAATATCCGCACTAATTCTATATCCGACAGTGGGTTGTACCAGATGTAATCTATGGCGTCTTTGTAATGTGGCGTATATACGGTGTACTTGTCGTGCGGGTATGAGGACTGCATAGTTTGGAAATCGTCTCTAATTAATGATTCATCATGTAAACCGTATTCCTTAGTGATCTCAGCAATTCTAGTATCATAAGATTTACTATCCATCTTGGAAAGATAATTATAAACCATTGATTTAGAGTTAGAATTGAAATCTCCACACATGATCAGTGTATTGCTTCCGTTATCATATTTCTTAATAAAATTTCTTAATTCTCTAGTGAGAATCAATGTTTGTAAATATTTAACATCATCAAAATTTGGATTCCAATATAAATGAGTATTAGTTAAGAAAATTTTCTGTTTAGTCAATCTATGCTCTAATAGTACCATCAACAGCACTGTGTTCCTACTGAGTAATCTCTTCTTTATAACAGCATTGACTGGTAAGAAGTTCCTGTCTCGTATCTCAAAACTGTCCTGAGCTATTATCTTGAACTGAGAATTCTTAACAAACACACTACAACCATCCATCTTTTCCTCTGGTTTGTCCCCCCAATACTCAGGCTTAGGTTTCTTCACGAAAATTGATTCATAATTATGAAATACACCGTATTTAGTCTTATCATTCCATATCCTCTGATACAAATCGTACTCCATCTCTTGGAAACACATTATATCACAATCTAATTGTTTATATATCTGATTCAACAACCCTAATCGGTACTCCAAATTCAAATACTGTGGAGATATATAACTGTACACTGTGGGCCAAAGGTAGTGCTGTGATAATATATTATACGATGACACACTAAATGACTGATGCCTGAATTTATACGACAACGTTTCATGGTACGGTTTCACATAGGTCCATTTCCGGTACTTGTATATATCCACCAGAGGCAACTCCGTGGTGAGCAGAGGAGGGACAATGGGTTGAATATTGGTCACATAGCGTCTCACCATGTTCTTCAACATCTTCCGTGATGAGATCCCGATCTTACTATTATATTTCTAACTAAACACAATACAAAGCACAGAAGCCCATCAAAATCACTCACTCCAGCAATCTTTTTTTCTTTTGGCAGCAGAAAAGAAAAAACACACAAAAAATAGTACCCACATAAAAAAATTGGCTCGGTTCTGACAAGTCAATTTAGATATTACAATAATATAAAGTACTGAAAAGGGAGATTAAACTAGTTGTGATAATGGCTGAATTGAGGAAAGTGACATCTGCTACTTCAGGTATCGCCACTGCGGATTTGAACCCTGAGAAGACTCCATTGCTTGAGTCTGTGCCAATCGATAGTTCTAACTTGTTAATCCAGAGGTATGACAAGTGGATTGGATTAATGAGTTCATTATCAATTTTCGTCGAAGAATACGAGGCACTCGTTCGTTCAGGTGGGAGACATTATGAGAGAATTAATAAGAGCTTGTTAAACACTATGATCCCGCAATTCGATGTCGATTACTCTACCGGTATCACAGCAAATAATCCAAATACTGCAGCTAAACCACAGGAGCTGACGGAAATGCTGGATGTGGAAGGCGTCAACCAGTGGTTCGACTCTATCAAATACAACATGGATCTCAATTGGAAGAAATTCCAAGAAGTCGATCAGATGATCAAAGTTAATATAATGCCGGAGTTTAAGAAGTCCATCGATGATATCACATTGAAGAAAAAATATTTGATAGCGGAGCAAACTAAAGAGTTGAAAGAGATTAAGAAATTGACTGCTAATACTTCTAAGGAAGTAACCAAGCTCGGTACCGCGACCCAAGTTTATACAACAAGTGCTGCTACGAGTTTTAAAGTCGATTACAAGAATGACCCATATTTTTGTAATAGAAATGTCTTGCATAACGCTGATTTACAACTTCAAAAGGAAAATTTGTACATTGATTTCTTGACTAATAACGAAGAGACATTTCAACTTTATGAGAAACTGTTGGTAGACAACATCAAGAAGATCTTTCACAATTTAAACAATGTCAATATCGATCTCTCGAATCAGCAATTGAATAGTTTCCAATTATTAAATGATCAAATCACCGGTATCCCTAGTGATGCCGAGTGGAACAAATTTGCAGATATCAACAATAAGCAAATGATCGCTGGTAACCCATATAAGAGATCATTACAAAGAGTCACATATCCTAATGAAGACCATGTCTCTACTGAACCTATCTTAGAAGGATTATTGGCTAGAAAAGAAGGTAAGTTAAAGAAAACTTACTCGACTTATTTCTACGTCATCACAAAGACTCGTTACTTATACGAGTTCCTGTCCCGTTCATTTAAAGATTCACCTACTCCATCTTTAGTGTTTTATTTACCTCACTCATTCGTGGGTAAACCGTCAACACCACAAGACGATAAATTCAAGATCCAACTTATCGGTAAGGACCAAAGCAATATAGTCAATATCACCAAGAAAAACTTGACATTACGTGCAAGTAACTACGAAGAAATGTTGACTTGGTACAACGTCTTAGCTGAAGTCAGCGGACAAATGAACGAAAACGAAGAACTGAGATTAGAATCCATGAGTTTGGACGACAGTTTCGATGGCCCAACTGTCGCCGATACAAGTGTGGACTCAAGAGTACCTTCATGAACAATCATTCACCTTTTCCATCTTTTTCTATTCTATGCGTATTTTATTCAAATTCTCAATCATGTCTTTTTATCCATATTGATTTCTTAAACTGTGTTTTCAATGTTCTGAAACGAGATTTTAAATGACGATTTTAAATAAATATATATATATATATATATATGTTTGTAATTGTTTGTGATCCTATTATATGCGTTTTGTAACATTAAACTATATACATGGACTCATCAAGTCTTCTTACTTAAGAACGCCTGATATGCTTCATTATTAATATTCACATTACCGATACTCTTCATCTTCTTCTTACCCTCCTTCTGTCTCACCAATAACTTCTTACGTCTTGTGATATCTGAGGCATGTAATTTAGCCAAGACATCTTTCCTTCTAGCCTTGATTGTCTCTCTCGCCACGGTCCTGCCTTGACATTTCGATTGAATTATAATTTCAAATTGTTGAATACGTAAAAACTCTTTAAACCTCTTGACGTATTCACGACCGTTTCTATCCACTTGTGACACATGCATTACCTGTGCCAATGCATCAATACCCTTACCGTTGACCATCAATTCCAACTTCACGATATCCGAGGGCTTGTATCCGCAATCTTCATAATCCAACGAGGCATAACCTTTTGTCGCTGATTTAATCTTACCAAAGAAATCGTCAATTAAATGTGCTAGGGGAATCTCATATTTAAGCATTGCCTGATGCTCATTCAACACGGTGAGTTCCTTCTGGATACCTCTGTTATTCTGACACAACGTCATAACGGCACCGACATACTCTTGCGGTGTGGTCATGATCGCCTCCACATAGGGTTCTTCAAAACTTGAGACTTTGAATTTGGCACTGATATCGGGGAAATCATCTGGGTTTGTAATGATCTTTGTTTCTCCATCTTTGTAGTTAATCTTATAAGGGACAGTAGGAGCGGTGATAATTAATTTGGCACCATACTCTTTCTCTAATCTTTCTTTAAATACAGAGGCATGTAATGAACCTAAGAAACCCAATCTCCAACCTTGGCCCAACGCGTTCGAGGTCTCTCTTTGCAAAGTGACAGATCTGTCATTAAGCACTAAATGCTGCATTGATTCTTCCATCTTTTTGAAATCAACACCTTCCAGGGGGAACGCACCAACGAAAACCATTGGCTTGGGTTCTTCAAAACCAGGTAATGGCTCAATGGTAGTGTCACCAGTGTTATATATGGTATCGCCTACCATTGCTTCAGCTGAGGATTTCATTCCAGGGATAAGATAAGCGACTTGACCAGCTACTAACTGCTTAGTGGGGACTCTATCAGGGTGAGTGATCCCGACTTCTCTAACTTCATATTTCTTTTGAGTCTTGAAGAATGAGATCTTGGAACCCTTCTTCACCGAACCGTCAACTACATGAACCAAAAGCACCACACCAAGGTACAGGTCGTACCAACTGTCCACTAACAAAGCTTTGAGAGGTTTATTCACATCACCTGTCGGACATGGAATCTTTTCAATAATAGCAGGAATGATTTGATCCACATTCAACCCAGTCTTAGCACTCACCAGCACTATGTCCTCCTTAGGAAGTTCAAACGTTGTTTCTATCTGTTCTTCCAGTCTTGGAATATCCAGATGATCCAAGTCTATCTTGTTTATCACAGGTATCAATTTCAAATTCATACTATAGGCCAAATAAAAATTAGCTACAGTTTGAGCTTTGATCCCCTCTGAAGCGTCAATCAATAACAACGCACCTCCACACGATGCATACGACCTGGAAACTTCCAATCTGAAATCAACGTGACCTGGTGAGTCCACTAAATGTAATAAATAATCTTCACCTTTGTAATTATACAACATTGAACAAGTCTGAGCTTTAACAGTGATCCCACGCTCTCTTTCCACATCTAACTTATCCAACACCTGTTTGTTACTATCACCAGGTTTCAACACCCCGGTGATTTCCAATAATCTGTCTGATAATGTCGATTTACCGTGATCAACATGAGCTACAATGACAAAATTCCTGTACCTCGAAATAGGTATGGCCTCTATCTTCAGTTGTAACTCCGTTGGCGTGAGATTCGAGTATTGTGTCGAGACAGCGTTGGAGTATAGTCGAGACACAAACGGTCTTCGTATTAGCCAATTCCTAGTGGGGAATCGACAGAGTGATTTGAACATTTGTCTCATCTCATCATCTTAAATTCTTGGATTTACTGAACAAAGAATTTTTCTTCACTTTGTTGAAGTAAGAAAATTGTAATTTGCTCAAAGTGACTAATTTGAAGGGACTCAAGAGAGTATAAGAGGGATAGTATCTATTAATAAACTATGAGAAGTCTAACTCATGAACTAGAATCAATTGAATCACGAGTAAAAAGCTTAGTAATTTCTCTACCTTGTAATTGACTCACACTAAAATGGTAATCTATATATGTCAAAGCACGAGGCGATTGCCTTGCGTACCCCAGCAAACTACAGGTCATTCCTCGTGAACACAACATAGGAAAGAAAAGGGAAAACTCTTGGCCTATGGCATTGGTATTGCCCTATAGGAAGCCACTTAACCACCACAATTGAGTCATCGGGATTGACCGATTTAAAGACAATATAAAGAGTGTCAAAATCATTAACAAAGGTCCAAAAAAAAAAGATAAAACCCAGAACGTGAGGAGAGATCAATTTGAAGTCATATATCAAAAATCTTAGTCATAGTTAGCTAAATACAGCTATCATTTCACCTTGCATTAGCGTAGTCATTCATCTTATAATGGGAATTACCATAATAATTATTGCATAGATTTATTTATTATCAAAATTGATTGATTAACAATTTCAAATATGGTGATCGGCACATGGACAACGGTTGAGACACCACAAATTTGTACATCATTGTTATCATTACCTGTGCCAATATTGGAAGTGATCTTGGAACAGTTATCGACACATGAGTTGGTATCGTTGGCAAGTTGTCATTCTTCGTTGTATTATTTTTGTAATGCACGGTTATACGAGAATATATTAATTACTGAGAATAAATTAATAGTACCGAGATCTGGTTCATTTAAATTAGGTGGATGGACAATCTTGAAGAAACAGAGATTACTGGAATTTCTCGATGTTGTCACAAATAACAGATATCTCAGGTCATGTATTCACAATGTTAGCATAATAACGTCATCGTCATTGGGGAACTCGACATTGACTAATGAATATGATACTTTGTATTATCTCCTACTTTCTAAGAATTCAAGATTGAAGTTCTTGGAGAATTTGGATTATAATAACGTTAAGAGATTTGAAAATTTCTTACAATTTAATCAAGCATGCATATCACAAAGAAATTTAAGGAAATATTTATTATATGAGAATGACGATCTTACAGTGAATCCAGCTGGCCTGTTGAGTAAGATATGGAATTTAAAGAATTATCAAATCTCATCTTTGAATGATTTTAAATTGATTCCGGTGGAAAGTGGGAATTTCACAAAATTATCAATTTTAATTGAACAAGTTTATAACGAAAGAATTGATATTGATGATTTCCAATTAAATGAATCACTTTTGAAAAAATTTCAATATTTACAAGTATTAGAATTAAATTCATCAATATCCACGGAGATATTTATAACGAAATTATTTAACTTACCTCAGGGAACTATAAAATTCCATAATTTACAAACATTATCAATAACTTATGTTCATTCAATAAGATCACAATTTGATATGATGTTAGATCTGATCAAGCTTGGCAAGATTTTCCCCTTTAGCCGATTACAAAATTTAGAATTGAAGTTGAATTGTGATGATATGAATTGTCAAATTTGTATTGAGACATTTATGGAAATTTTAAGACCACAATTAACCAATCTAGTTAAATTATCAATAATATATATCACAAATGAGAATTTATTAGCTAACTCGAGGATTGACTTTGATCCAACTAATCTTAATAATAATAGGGATACTGAGCATTTACTGATTTGGAGTAAGGCCATTTTCGGGTTCCACCAGCTACCTAAATTGAAATATTTATATATCAATTTGAATGATTTCACATTTATACCAATTCTTAAATTGAATAGTGATAATATTAATAACCACAATTCGGTGACGATTTTCAATTTCAATATCCCACCAGATTTCCTAGCGAGGAAGAAGTTCTTGCTTGACAGGATAAGTGAAGCGCCATTAGAGACATTGATAATTCCTGATTACTTTTATAATTGGAAATTATTCGATAGCAGCGTGGATGATGTCGAAGATGGATTACAATTTTTATCTTATTTGAATAAATGTGATTGTCTTGATTGTCATAATTGGAGAAACTTGTTCAAGATGTACAGTGAAATTAATGATGCAGTTAGTGATTTTGAAGTTATACCTGATTTAATGTCACAAAATGCCAAATTCTTTGTTAAGGGTAAGATTTCACCCAAGGTTGTAAAGAATTACCGATTTTTCTATAATTCATTTATAAGAAATTTAAAACAGAGATTACCTTGTACAGATAAGATTTTCAAAAATCAAAGTGGATTGAATATCTTGGATAAACCGTTTAATGAATTTAGCTTATTAGGGGCAGATGGTAAGGAATATGATTGTAAGAAAAGGCATTATGGTATGTTTATCAAATTAATAGTACACAATTTACGAGATGATTTGAGATATTTCTTGGATAGAAATAACAAGTTGAGAAATTTAGTATTAGGAGGTATCTTCTTTGCAATTGAACCATTAAATCAGGGGCAATATAAATGTAAAGGTGTATATGATGATTTCAATATCGTGGTTTGAATAATATTCCATTTGATCATACAAAAACTAAAATAAAACAACCATTCGTCCCATTGTAGTTTTATCTATCTCTTTATAGGTCACTCATTTTACTGTGTTTACCCCCCTCTAACTACACACAAATATTACAGATACTGTTAGAAATTTACAGGGTAGTACCCCACGCAGTATCGGGCCAAAACAAAAAACACAAACAAAGCACCTGCCAAATGCGGTAGTCTCAGTTACGGGCGGGTCATGTGACCCCAGTTTCTGTTATCTTTGCCACCAGATGTGGTACCACCTAGATGGATACCCCGACGTATACTGGGGTATAATACTATATAGATCTGTATAGTATATATCGTAATTGATTAGTATATATAGGTGGGTACTAATATGTGTGGATATCGGAGAAAGGATTATGAAGGGCGGGATACCTACACAGTTTATAATTACTCAGTTGAAAAGATAGGCTCCCTCGCAAAAGCGATTTTCTTTTTCTTTGCTTTTTTCCTTTTCTGTCATTTCTTTTGCCACCTAACCACAGAGCACTATAAATACTCCGTTTGAATTCCCGCCTTTAACTCAGCCAATTTAATCTTTATATCAAATTGATTATATTAATTAATTAACTTATTATATCAATCAATCAATCAATTAACTTATTAAATCAATCAAATAACTTTTAAATCATGCAAATTTTCGTAAAGACTTTAACTGGTAAGACCATTACCTTAGAAGTTGAATCATCAGACACTATCGACAATGTCAAAGCTAAGATTCAAGATAAGGAAGGTATCCCACCTGACCAACAAAGATTAATTTTTGCTGGTAAGCAATTAGAAGACGGTAGAACCTTATCTGATTACAACATTCAAAAAGAATCAACATTGCATTTAGTGTTGAGATTAAGAGGTGGTATGCAAATCTTTGTTAAGACTTTGACCGGTAAGACTATTACTTTGGAAGTTGAATCTTCTGACACTATTGATAACGTCAAAGCTAAAATCCAAGACAAAGAGGGTATTCCACCAGATCAACAAAGATTAATCTTTGCTGGTAAACAGTTGGAAGATGGTAGAACTTTGTCCGATTACAACATTCAAAAGGAATCAACATTGCATTTAGTGTTGAGATTAAGAGGTGGTATGCAAATCTTTGTTAAGACTTTGACCGGTAAGACAATCACTTTAGAAGTTGAATCATCAGACACTATTGACAACGTCAAGGCTAAGATTCAAGACAAAGAAGGTATTCCACCAGATCAACAAAGAT
>JAJLSR010000003.1:0-57433 GCA_030567635.1 Nakazawaea wickerhamii
ACACCACACCTTAACATCATAACACCACACCTTAACATCATAACACCACACCTTAACATCATAACACCACACCTTAACATCATAACACCACACCTTAACATCATAACACCACACCTTAACATCATAACACCACACCTTAACATCATAACACCACACCTTAACACCACACCTTAACATCATAACACCACACCTTAACATCATAACACCACACCTTAACATCATAACACCACACCTTAACATCATAACACCATATTTTCCATTTTTATGTCACGCCTTAACATCCTAACCTCACTTTCTTCAGGTGATCTTAGAAATAACACCACTTTTCAGCCATTTTACTTCTTTGTTACTTTTTTAAAGACTATTTCAAAGCAGTTGTCTGACATAAAGAAAAATATCTTGTCCTTTCACATATAATCTCATTTATTGCCAACAGTCACCTCACAAACACAAGATATCACTACATTGACTAAAAACTGAATTAATCAATCACTTCTAAATACTTTTATCTATACAAATACTCCAACTAAAAACAATATAAAACTGTTTTTGTTTAAATCATCAACCCTTAAATTTATATAATGCTATTCCTGCTCTGCGATAAGAATCATTTTCCCAATATTTGATTATACTACAGATAAAAATTAGAATCAATTTAACCTATCGAGACCTCTGAAATCAGGAAATGTAATTTTTTACTTAACACTATAGTTTACTTAGTGATCCCTCCATACTACTTAATGATGCGCAAACTCGGTAAACTCAAGTAATATTTAGCGCCAATAACTATCAATTTCAACTTAACTTGTTTATATAACCAAATATGATATGAAACTGGTTTTAGTATCATTCAAATTATAGAATTCACTTTACTGCTACTTGATGATTCTGATAGACAAGATTACCGATCCAACTGTTTTTAAATTGAATTTTCTAATCTCTCTCTTCATGCACCTTTGTAAATTTTTTGACACATGCTCTAATTTTAAAACCACAAAGATCACAAAAAAATTATAATATTTAACCGCCCAAAAATCATTTTCAATTATATTTCTATTTCCCTTCCCTAACAAATTCCTAGTCGGAATCATCATCATATCACCACATCACATCATCACATGAATGACCCAAGGCGTATAAGACTTCACTAGCTCTTCTCAAGTCAGTACTCAACAGTGTTGGATTCTAATTAGGATTCAAAATTGGTGGTTATTAATTTTGGTCAGATTGGTCTTCAATAGTCTTGGAAACTGGGTGAATGTTTCTAAATCTTTGGGTGCTCTCATTGGTTGATAGTGTTGAGGTCGGGTCTGGCAAGTCGACTAAAGCGCTATTGATTCTTTGAGTTGGTTTAAAGTTAGTACTCAAAGGTCTTGAACTTCATCTTGAATGAGATTCTATTGGCGGTTGATTTGTCTGAGGTTTGTACTCAATGGTTTTGCATTCTAATTGGGCTTCAATATTTTTGATTATTGATTTGTCTTAAGTTCGTCGTTGTCGAGTTTAAAATCTGGACTTTGGCTTTGGTCTTCATTTTGGTATATCTTGGTCTGCTGGTTTCAAATTGGGTGCTATGTTCTTGGTTGGAGTTGGAGATTATCTGGCAATGGTTTTCAATTTTGACTTTGGATATAGTACTTAACTTTGAAGTTAGTTCTCGGGATTTCCTTTTTGAAGCTTTTGCCCTCACCATGGTAGATGTCATTTTGGTCTTCTGATTTCAACTTGAGTGTGATGTTCACTTTCTGATTTGGAAATTATCTGGCAATGGTTTTCATTTTTGAATTTGAATATGGCGCTTAACTTGAAGCCAGTTCTCAAAGTGTCGTTGTTGAACTCAGAATCTGGACTTTGGTTTTGGTCTTCATTTTAGTATATCTTGGTCTTCTGATTTCAAATTGGGTATAGTGTTCAATGTTGGCTATGGGAGGTATCTGGCAATGGTTTCCATTGTTGACTTTGAATATTATATTTGATTAGAGGTTAGTTCTCAGGATTTCCTTTTTGAAGTTGGAGTTTTTGTTTAGAGTCTGGTTTTGGTCATGGTAAATGTCATCTTGGTTTTCTGGTTTCAATTTCGCGTATGGTGTTCATTTTCGAATTTGGGGATTATCTGGCAATGGTTTTCATTTTTGGATTTGGATATGGTACGCAATTTTGAAGTTCAGTTCTCATGATATCATTTTTGAGCTCAGGGTCTAGAGTTTCATTTTCGGTCTCAAATTTGATATATCTTGGTTTTGCCGATTTCGGGTTAATTATGGTATTCAATTCCGGATTTAGAAATCAACTGGCAATGGTTTCCATTTTTGGATTTGATTATGGTACTTAATTTTGAAATTAGTCGTGATGTATCAATTTCAAAGTATAGATTTTGTATAGTTAGAACGATTCTGTAGTCTTGTAGCCCTTTTTACTGCGCTCTAGTAGTGCCATTCATATAATAGAGACTCCGGTCTTTATTATATGTGTGGTATTATTAGGGTCCAGTAAAAATAGGGGGAACCCCGTCATTTTTTCACGGCGTAGTCGTGTATTTTGGTACCAAATTTCCCAATTGGGTTTGTACCCCTAACTGGTTTTTGTGTAACTAAATGCCTTTGTGTAGTAAGCCAGAGAAATTTGTACTTTGTTTATTAAGGAAAAAGGTCGTGTAATTAGCAGTGAGTAGAGAAGGAAGGAAAAAAAAAAAAAAGATTGCAGCACCTGAGTTTCGCGTATGGTCTCCCACTACACTACTCGGTCAGGCCCTTAGCAGCTTAACTACAGTTGATCGGACGGGAAACGGTGCTTTCTGCTAGGTATGGCCGCAACCGAAAGAGTAAAATAAACAGGTGGATATATTGAGATGTTAGTTTTGTAGTCATTAGATATATCGTACGTGGTATCAGCTATTATGATATATCATATGAAGACGCTACTATGAAGTATTCAATGTGATATTGAATTAGCGAGTATCATACATTATAATTATAAAGTATTTGTTCCTTAGGATTTTTCTCCATTTGGAAATATATTATATATATATGAAAACTGTAGATTATTGGTAAATTTGAATATAAACTATTTGAAATCTAAGTAAATTGAGATAAAATTATGATTTAATTCATCATTGATTATATGAGAATTAATCCTGCATATTAGTTAAACTGGTATGGGTATTTTATTGGTATAAAAATGTCAATTATTGTTGAGAGTTGTTTTAAATGTAGATCAGAATATGATTAAATCTTGATAGCAATTTATTAAAAATGTTGTATCATTTACTAATAAAGAAGTAACATATCAACAAAGGAAGAAGGGTTGTTGATTGATATATATTATATCTATATGGTAAATGATTTATGATTTTACATATTGGATTGTGATATCTCATGTTTTATATGATAACAAGGCTCTTACGATAGAGATTAAGTATGTGGAAGTCTTAAAGATCTAATGTATTTGTCAAAATACATAAATAGATATTGATATTACATCTATACGAATCTTTAAATGTAAGGGATTATAATCATATAATTGATGAAACCATATCTCTATCACACCTCCCACAAAATGGATTTTAACGAAATTATAATCATATAGATATCTGTATACATTAGCAGAGTTCGCTATAGTGAGATACTCTCTATATGTATACTGTATAATAGTAATCTCCACACTCTACAGTATCATTACCATACCACTATATCATCACAATACTATACGATACAGATTATATAGATAATTCATACACTCATATAACGTCATCAAGTAATAAAATTTTCATTGATAGGGAAACTGATAATTATCAACACCGATATCATAATTATATAAATAATGATCAGTACCTGTCATAGTTGTATCTCTATATAGACTATAACGATGTTTTGTAAACAGTTGATATTATTGATTATATCATTAAGTTGTTTATTAGCTGAATCTAATCCTGCAATAGTACCAGACGACTCTCACGTGATCAAGTTATCGTCGCTGGGGATCACTAATTTTTTATCAGATAATTCATTAGTGTTGATTGAATTTTTCGCTCCATGGTGTGGTCATTGTAAGAACCTCGGGCCTGAATTGCAAAACGCAGCGGAGTTGTTGCAGGGTAAGGATATAAAGATCGCACAGGTGGATTGTACTAAAGATGATCAATTTTGTAAAGATATGGGAATTAGGTCTTATCCGACGTTGAATGTCGTTAAAGGTGGTGATTTATCACAGAGACAACCGTATACGGGGCAACGTACTTCATCGCTGATTGTTAACTATATGATTAAATCTTCATTACCCTTGGTGATGAATTTTAACAGTACTGATGAGTTGAGGAGTGTTGTTAGGAGTGCTGGTCAGACTGTAATTTTACAATTGAACAGTAACGGCGATACTGTACAGGATATTTTCCACGAGGTGGCCCAAGACTTGAACGAGAAATTCGTGTTTGGTCAATTGCAAGATGATGAATTTAATTCGAGGTTTAATAATACTGATATTAAATATATCGTCTATAGAAGTAATAAGAAAGATGAAGAGTATCCAATGTTGAGTCATAACGATACTCTCACAGTTGAAGAGCTTAGAAAATTCATCATATCAGAGTCAATGCCATTATTTGGAGAGATCAACGGATCTACTTTCAAATCATATAATGAAGCCAACTTACCCATCGCGTATTTCTTTTACTGGGAACCAGAAGAAAAGGAGATCATAACACCACTTATATTGAAATTAGCCCAAGAACATCGTGGTATGATAAATTTCGTGCTGTTAGATGCTCGTAAGTATGGTATGCATGCTACTAATTTAAATATGAAAGAAGAATTCCCCTTGTTTGCTATACATGATATCACGACGAATTTGAAATATGGAATGGATCAAAGTAGAGGTTTGCATATAAAAGATATGCAACTGTGGGTGTCACTGTTCATTGATGGCTCTTTAGAGCCAAATCTTAAATCTGAACCTGTACCTGAAGAACAAACCCAATTATTGAAATTAGTCGGCAAGACCCATGATGAAATCGTTAATGACGATACGAAAACTACTTTAGTTCTTTATACGACTAATTCATGCACACTGTGTCCTGAGTTGATCACGGTTTTTGAGGAATTAGCTGATTTAGTCCTGGATGATAAGTCATTCAATATCGCCACTATAAATCTCTCAGTTAACGATATTAGAATGCAATTAAAATCGATACCGACTTCGATCTTGTACAGACCTCATACTGAGCCAATGAGATATGAGGGAGCTTACGATACCGATACATTAGTGCAATTCTTAGGGTATCATGGTAAGTATAAACGTGATGAATTATAAATTGTATAATAAAAATAAAAAATAAAATTAATTTAAATTTTTATAATTTGTAAAGGAGATATAATTGTAAAGATGGATACTTATGGTAAATATGATAAAATTGAAATATTAAGATTGATAAGCCAGTGTCTTGATGATTTACAGTATCATGACATAGCTAATGAATTGAAATTGATTCATGGTAATAACGATGATGAAGTGGTATTTGATTTAATTTCATTAATTAAACAGGGGGAATTTGATAAGGGTTTGGAATTGGTTGATGATTTGAAATTAATACAATTGAAAAATACAGGGGATATAGATAGCACAGTAGAGCAATATGGGTATTTGAAGATCAAGTATTTGATAAAGAGGCAACAGTTTATGGAGATATTGTTGATCGATATGGATAAACCTAAAGCTATATCATTCTTAAGAAGTGAATTTCAAAATTTACAAATAACAGAAAATGAAATAAGGTTGTTATCGTCGTTGGTGTTAGATTATAAAGACTCAGAGGAGTTAGTGAGGATGGGTTGGATGGGTGATCTGATGAGTTCACGATTGGAATTGATTGATCAGATCACATCATGGATATCGCCACAGTCGATGTTACCTAAACATAGATTGCGAACTCTATTGGATCAACTGATCGAGTATCAGAAGTCGAAGTTGTTAATACACTTACGGGACAAATCAGATACTAAACAAGTATCATTATACCAAAATTTATCATTCAATAAACAAGATTTCCCCACGAGGTGTATACACGAATTGACAAGACATGATGATGAAGTTTGGTTTGTTAAATTTAGTAATAATGGGAAATATTTATGTTCCACGTCAAAGGATTCAAAGATTATCATATATAACGTTGATAATGATTTCAGTATTAAACATGAATTATTAGAGTCATCTAAATCAGTCTCATACGCTTCGTGGTCGCCTTGTGATAAATATTTACTCACTTGTGGTATGGATCTTCATTTCCGATTATGGGACGTGGAAAGTGGACAACAATTACAAAAAATCAAGTTCTTCGAGACGGTGAGAGTATGGAGTTTTGGCTGGTTACCTGACTCTAGTGGGTTCATTACGCTGTCCCCGGATAAGAAATTAGTTTGGTTTAAATTGGGTAAGAATGATTGTAAAGAATTTTATGATTGGGATTTATCGCAGAGGATTGCGGATTTGGCTGTCACTAAAGATGGGACTAGATTGTTAACGATAACGCATAATAATTCATTAGAGATTTATGATTTACAAACCAAATTGAAATTGAAATCTATCAATATCGGAAAGAGATTGACTTCGATATCGATGTCACAAGACTCCAAGCATTGTATAATCAACGTCGCTCCCGAAGAGATCCAGCTTTGGAATATCGATGAAATGAGACTCGTATCCATCTATATCGGACAACAACAACAAAATTTCGTCATTAGGTCATCATTCGGTAATTGGGATGAAAGTGTCATCTTGAGTGGATCAGAGGATGGTCGTATATATATCTGGAACAGAGAATACTGTGGGTTAATCTTCGCCCTAGAAGGTCATAAAGGACTAGTCAATGGTGTGGATTGGAATATTAATGGGGATGGTTATTTTGGTAAAGTGTTTGCTAGTGCTGGTGATGATAAAATCGTAAGAATTTGGGGTTTATAAATTTTGTATAGAGAAAATGAAAATTTTTTTATTATGAATCATATTTGTAATTTAGATACATAGAGATGTCAGAGTTGATTGCAAAACAGGCTCATTTGGCCGCTACGGTGCTTAAGACTCTCACTGATGAAGAGAGATCAGTGCTGTTACAGAGGATTTATCAAGGTTTGAAAGATAATAAAGATGAAATATTGAAAGCTAATAAGTTAGATATGGACTCTGCGGTGGATCAAAAATTATCATCATCGTTGGTCAAGAGATTAGATTTATCTATTAATGATAAATACGATTCTATGTGTCAGGGGATCCTTGACGTTGCCGGATTGGAAGATCCATTGAACAAGATTGATTTACTGACTAAATTAGATGATGGTTTGAATTTATATAGATTGACATGTCCAGTGGGTGTGTTATTGATTATATTCGAGTCTAGACCTGAGGTGATTGCGAATATCACTGCATTGGCCATTAAATCGGGTAATGCCGCCATTTTGAAAGGTGGTAAGGAGTCATTACAAACTTTCTTACTGATGTCGAAAGTGATAAATGAGATAATCGAGACACAAACTGAAGTTCCTGCAAATGCTGTTCAATTAGTCTCGACTCGTGGAGAGATTAGTGAGTTGTTGAAACAGGATAAGTATATAGATTTGGTTATCCCAAGAGGTTCGAATGAGTTAGTTAGGAATATCAAGTCGAATACCAAGATCCCAGTGTTAGGTCATGCAGATGGTATTTGTTCGATATATATTGACGAATTTGCCGATTTAGGTAAGCTGGTCAGGATCGTGAATGATGCAAAGACTAATTACCCTGCTGGTTGTAACGCCGTAGAGACGTTGTTAATTAATGAGAAATTAGTGAATAATGGTGATTATGTGAAAGTTTTGAATGAGTGTTTGAATGCTGATATAACATTACATATTGATTCAAATTTGTTTGAGCAATTACCTAAAGAGTTAAAAGAGAACGAGAAAGTCACATTAGCTACTGAAGAAGATTTCAATAAAGAATTTTTATCATTTGATCTCGCTGTGAAGAGTATTGCATCCACTAGAGACGCCATAAGACACATCAACTCGCACTCTTCCAAACACACAGATGCCATCATCACCGAGAACAAAGACAACGCCGAGATTTTCTTGAAAGGAATTGACTCCCTGGGCGTATACTGGAATTGTTCGACAAGATTTGCCGATGGGTTCAGGTACGGATTTGGTACCGAAGTAGGGATCTCGACGAACAAGATCCACGCTAGGGGGCCTGTGGGTTTGGAAGGGTTAGTGTGTTATTATTACCAGTTGAGAGGTGATGGTCATGTGGTGGGTGATTACGCTGGTGGTGGTGGTACCCGGGTTTTCAAACATGAAAAGATAAATTTATAAATTATAGATATATTTATTGTCATATATAGTCATATAGATATAAGGATACATTAATGGATCATGTATGGATCATATTTCTCTCCCTATCGATCCTCACCCTAACGGCAATCTTACTCTGATCATACAAAGACCCCCTCTCCCACTCACTCAACAAATTATAATCCATAGAGTAACTCGTCAACAAAGTACTCAAACTTCCCTGATCGGAGAAATCACTGTTACCCGAATTACGTCTCGGCAACTTCCTTGTCAATTCTTGGTATTTGTAATCTATTTTCAAAATGGTCTGTGATTGTTTCTTGTTCAATTTGGGCGGTTTTAAATCGTGTTGTGTGAGTTTCATCTTCGAAGGGGAGGCCCTTATTTTCCTCGGTGTCTCGTCGTCGTCGAGGCTGTCGTCGTAGATGGTGACTTTGCGGCGCGAGGGGCTTTGGTATTTGACGTTGGGGAATAGTGGGACCGGTTTTGTCACATAGGAGTTTTCTAAAGGTTGTGATTTGATTATCGATTGTTTTGTATGGAGTCTTGGTTCGTCTATACGTTCTTTGGATCTCAAAGTGGCTTTGTAGATTCTGTCGACTTGGACGTGGAATGCTAGTTGGGATAAATAAGTTTCAATGATTAATGAGCGGTCATCTTTGGTTAAAATGGGGTTGACTTCGCGTTGGTTGTATAAGATTGTTGTTATTAATTCAATTTTTAATTCATCTGTGATGTTATGTTCGATGTAGAAGTTACTTTCGTTTAATAAGATCTGTATATATTCTTCATTTGAAGCATCCGGTTTCAAGATGGAAAATTTGAATGATAAATCATCTAATTCTGGTATATTTTTAATCTCATTTGGAGTATCACTTAATATCAACATTGATCTAAATTTATTCTTAATATAATCGATCAAAATCCTATTTTCATCGTTAATCAATTTCTTTTGGAATTGCTCGATATTATAGATCTTGTCTAACTTGTCATTGATCAATATATCATCAGTATAGGGTTCTTCAATGTAATTAAATGAATTATCCAGTGTTAAGAATGGACCTAATTTAGGGATATGAAATCTCTTAAACATATAAATCAAAGATTTTATTTGTAAATCGATGGAGTCTTCTTCTGTACCGGACCGGTACTGAGGTATAGAGACCAGTGGCGAGTTGAGTGCCATGAGTGAACCTATGAACTTGAACATGATCTCTATATCTCTATATCTATATCATTTAGATGATTCATTGTTTACATTTATCTTTTTGTGTTTGTGACTTTGGTCGTGCATTTTGTACCATTCTATGTGCTACATAGAGAGACAGTATAGAGAGAGTATAAAGAGAGAGAGAGTAGATTAGAGTAGAGTGAATTAGATAGAGTAGAGTAGGACAGGGTAGAGGATACAGAGTTTTTGAGTATGATAGTTTTTAGAGTTAGGTTAGTGTATGGTGTTTGAGTTTATAGAGAATAGAGAGAAGAGAGAAGTACATATTAGTATACTATATAGAAGAGATATAGAGATATAGAGTATCTTATAGTGTCCTAGAGTGTCTTACAGAGTACTCTATGCTATATACTACAGGGTAAGAGTTAGTCTATAAGTATAGTATTATAGTGTTGTATTATAGAGTATACTACAAAGTATACTACAAAGTACAGTTCAGTATAGATAGACAGAAGGAAGTAATTCTATAGATTTCGAGATAAGATGATGGATTATATTAAACTGTACTCTAGAGTAGTATCAGAATATATGAAAGCGCTGTAGAGTATCAGATAGTATTGTTGTATATAGTGTAATAATGTGAAGCGATATGGGGATACAATGTTGTAAAATACCAGAAGATACTATGAGATACAATATAGAGTACAGTAATAGAGTAGAGTAAAGCGCTATCCACTTTAAAGTATACAGTCTCATAGACTACACTACTTTATCTCTAGTTTATTACTTCATTACTAGTATACTATAAGGTAATTCAGTTCTATTCTACAGGATAAGAGTGAAACGCTAGGTTACACAGATATCCTATTGAGAAGAGAAGAGTAGATTGAATCATAAGCGGTACACTATTCTATAATATAGAACTATAGACAGACCATATAGTCTAAGATATAATAGATAGTCTCTCACTACCATTACTCTGTTATTTATAGTGTAGTGATGCTGTATGAGATGATATTTAGTAGAGTACACTAAAGTAGAATAGTAGATTGATCTATCACTCTCTATACCCATCATTCCACTATATTCTAATATTTTAGTATTATCTATGATCCATTAGAGTTTATTAGTCCAGTATATCCATTACTCTGGAAGTATTACAATCCATTACAGTATCATATCATATATCATTTCATATAATATATAGTATAAATTTATATACAAGATCAAATTTTGTGTCTATTTATAGGATTAACATGAAATGGAGACCAAATACCTCTAACACTTTCATTTAATGATTTAACCGGTTGTTTATCCATCGTTAATTTATTACCACTTGAATTAATTAGTAAATTTAATTTATTTTCAATTTCATCTATATTTAAATTCTTAACACATATTGATTTGTCTTGAGAGTTATTATAATACCCTTTCGTAACGGGGTGACCTGATTTCTTTACAATTTCAAATTCAATCATCTTGTATTGATTCAGAAATTTAGATAAACGGTACTGTAAGAATTGTCTCATACCTTGGGAACTGCCACCCCAATTACAATACTGTAATTTGATCTTGTTGCATGGTATTATGAAGCTTCCTACTCCGTTCCTCGATACTGATACCTTAGATATCCCCTTTACCGGCATCCTATATTATCTCTCTACCGTATACCTCTATATCATTTATATAACTATCTCTTGTTGAATGAAAATTTTTAATTAAAGAAACTGGGGCTGTCCAAAAACACAGTACTCTTAACACATACGGTAAATGATGTTCAAGAGGTGTATACATCAGACACTGAGACAATTAGTGAGGACTCCTTCTTTTAAAGCCGGGAACACTGGCAAGAATTTGTCGTTGTTGGATATATTGGGAGATTTGAAGCTGCCTCAGAATAATATTGAGATGATCAATGATGATTCTATAATTTTTTCAAATTTAACTGTGATCAAGTCACCTAATGATATGGGAGATATCATGGGTTCAGTATTGATAAATGATATGATATATCAGATTAATTTAACTAAAAGTGGATATAAATGTCATAACAATTTCATTATTGAATTAGATGAGACTAATCCAATATTTGAATTAATCAATTTAATCCACCCTAAACCAGACATGTTGATTATCGGGCTCGGGAAGAACACTAAATTATTACATCAGTCCACTAAGGATAAATTCAACAAGTTGGGTGTTCAATTGGATATCAATAATACTCAAAATGCTGCACAGAATTTCAATTTATTGGCAACGGAGAGATCTTTGATTGCTGGGTTATTGTTTCCTCCAAACGTATAAAGAGCATCACGGTTTAGATACTGTATTGAAGATATGATTAGATATCATTTGATATTTGAGTGGATCATATGAGATTATACAGAATTTTATTTGGGTGTTTCAAATGGGGAAGTGTTGGTGTGATGATTGAGGGTGTTGGTGTCTGTGTTTTGGAATGGTGTTGGTGCCCTGGTGTCTGCATGTCTTGTGGTTTGGGTCCTCTGCTCTGTTTGAGTCACTGTGGTGTTGTTGAGTGTCATAATGTAATGATGGCATGGTTTCTTTATCTCGTAATTTGGTTTCATATGTTAAGCTGTGAGCGGTTCATGCTGTATTTGTGTCCTGGTGTATTGGAGTTTGGGCTTTATGGTGCTGCTTTATTAGAATCTGAGGCTGTTATTACTTGAGAGAGTCATGGCGTGGAGCGTTGTGGTATCTTAGTGATGCTAGGTAGGTTTTGTGGATATTGTGGTGTCATGAGTATCTGATGTTATGATGTCTTGGTATTGTATTTCATTAACTTCAATTAAAGACTATCAAAGATATCTAATTCAAATGATATGATACAAGATAAATCCAATCCAAAGCTTTCACAACACCATCATTTCAAGTTGAATTACTCGATATAACAAATCAATTAAATCATAACACCAATATCTGATCAACTAAATCATAAAATCAGTATCATTATATCAACTGCATCATAATATCTTTATCTCATATTCATTATATAGCTATAATATTATTTATTTATTTATTAAGCTTTAATCTATATTTCAAACTATCATAAACCATTAATCACATCATTTACAATTCCAATAAAGACAAAGATGATATTGACATCTATACAGATATAAATCTATACAAGTATCATATTCAATTCCATAATGAGATGAGATACTGCTATCACAATCTCAAACCTTTAGTCAATGGGAACACATATCCCGCAATACTCAAGACACTAATCATATTAAACAACAAACTCATCCCGTGCACTTTCCCGAACTTCTTATTCAACGTCTTCATCTCCACGGTGTCAACATCACCTAATTTAACTCTGTCCAATTTGACCTTCTGTGTCAGAGGTAGCAAGTAAAAGAAGTTGACACCACCACCGATCGACGACACGGCGAGTAATGATAATGCGAGTGGCGTGAGAGTGTAAGGGGCAGTGAGGCCGATTAATAATGGTGATAAAGTTTGACCGAGGAAGAATTTGGGGAATATTGAGTTTTGTAATTTGGAGAATTGGTCTTTGCTTAATACTTTGAATGCAATTGGTGCACTTATAAACGATTGAAACGTTGATGCTCCAAAGCTATAAAATATTAGTAATTGGCTGTTGGTGACGAGAGTATGGCACTTACGTGAAGGAGTAGAGTAAGATATGATAAGGTGCTATAGCCATTGAGAGAACCATTTTTTAATTAATTGTAATTAACTTATGATTAAATAATTATTAATACACGACAGAAATATATAATTTTTATAAAAGCTATTTCAATTTTTCATTTGCAATGGCATGATCTTGAACAGTTATGATGAAACCATCAAGTGAGAGTAAGTTTTGCAAGTAATTGAGTAATATCGATTTATAAATTATTCTCTTCTCATAGATGGTTTTATCAAGATTCTTTGTAAAGAGATCATCTCTTACCATCCACTCATTATTATTGATTAAATAATTATAATGAATTGTAAAATTCAAGATATCATCAATGTTATCTAACTGTATTGAATTTTCTAATTCATGTGGTGAGAAAATATATGGATAATAATTCAAATTAATTGGATTTAACCGTATGTCTAGGGATCTTAATGAGTTTCTTGATCCTGTAAGCAGAACCATTATTTCATATAAATTTGATAAATTATTACTTATCATATTCACTTTTTGTAATGATAATGATTTTAATGATGATAAATTAGTCAATTTATTGAAATTTAAATTTAAATTCAATAAATTTGGGAATAATTTATCGAAATTATCTGGTAACTCAGTTAAATTCATTGAAATTAATGATAAATTAGTTATATTCTTAAATGTATTATTAAATTTATAATTAAAATTACCTGATAAATCTAATTTAATTAAATTTAAACTCAGAATATCCAGATTCATACATTTAATACTTAATTCAATTAAATGATTTAATTTTGGCAAATTAGTTACCGATTCATTGTTATCAATTCTTAATACTCTTAAATTGGGGAACAAATCACAATTAAATGATAATTTATTTAAATTTAATGAAATTTTTTTCAAATTTTTATGTAATTCACTTGTTATCGTGGTTAAATTATTTTCATCCAGTTTTAACACTTTTAGTATTGGAGCATAATGAATATTTAATAATTTTTCAATCTTGTTATCACTCAACTCCAATTTTATTAAATTATCAAATTTAAATAATTTGAAATCGATTGTTCCATGTATAGAATTCCCGGAAAGGTCTAATTCAATCAATGAATCCAATTGATTCAAACCGTCGATTGATTCAATATCATTATTCGAAGCTTTCAAATATGTCAAATTCTCTAGACATGACAATGCATTTAAATTTTCCATTAAGTTGTCACTTATATCTAAATACCTTAAATTTCTAAATTTCATAAATGAAGTCATATTATTTAATAAATTTTTATTGATTATAATACTCGTGAGATTACGATTTAAACCGTCAAGAAATGTTATTCTGTTTGTTGATAAATTAACTTTACGTAAATGTGGGATTAAATTATCAAAATCTTGTAAATTTGATATATCTAAATCTATGAGTGAAATTTCAGTCAAAGTTTCCCAATCACCATTGGGTTGTACCAAATTCAATGAATCAATCAATTTCTTCTTTGACTCTGAAAATGATATATCGTTTATGTTTGATAAATTCGTTATGTCATTAATATAAGATTGATTTAAGAATTCCTTTGTAGGGATCCATTCCTTAATATTAGAATCAAATTTCATTGAAAAATCCTGCGGCTTAATGAGTATAGGTTTATGAGTCTTGACATGTGGGGTTTGAATATGTGATATACTTAATTCCGATTCAGATGTGGTAGAGAATGTATCAGGGATTTCATAATTTGTTGTCTTTAATTTATTGAATAAATCATTAGCATTTTTGATATAATCTTCGGTGTTATCTATTTCTTTATTCTCCTTATCGTGATCCATGTGATCTGTATCAGTTGTGGCGTTTGTATGATTTTCATTATTTTGATCCTTTTCAATCAGGGGGTAATTCAACTCCCTTTCCAGGTCCTGAGTCAAGGCCACGCCTTGACCCAGCCCCTTCCCAATGTTATCAATAATCTGATTCAATTTCTCCGAAGTGAAACTATCATGTTTACCAAACAATTTAAACAGTGTATTAAAACTTGAAGAATCATCCTTTAAAGAATCTAAAGGTTCAAAAAATTGTTTCAACTTGGGTTGGATCTGAGCCTTTCTCACTTGCAAATCTCTGGCGACCCTTTGCCAGTCCCCGATCTGCTTATCATCGTGTATCACTACTGAATCTGAATCACTTTCAGTGGTGTTGTCTTTATGTATTGGCATTGTCAGTGTTGGTGATTGTGATCTTAGTATTGTGGGTAACCATTGTAAATTGTCTGGTTTGAGCGATAATTTACTGAACTCTTCGTTCAATTGCCTTGTCATGGGGGAGTCCTCTATGTGGTGTTCACTCTTGCTGAGATCTTCTTGTGTATCCGCTGACATCGTGTATCTTGTTTATTGTATTGTATCTCTTGTTTTGTTTTCAATTCTTTGTTTATTTTTTTATTTGATACAGTAAGAGATACAGTAAGAGATATGAGAAATACAGTATAAGATACAGTATATAGGTATAGAGTACTATATGTTATTCCTATAGATAGAATCTTCTAATTTATCAATAATGTCATTCCAATTCTTCACCAACATTTCTCTTCTAATTTTTAAATCGTTCAATTCCAGTTCATTTGACCAACCAGATTTAATCAATCTTCTCTCTGCTATATAATACCCATTTATTTCATCTTTCATTTGTAATTTTAACGATTCAATATACGAAATCTTTTCATCAATTGAATCAAATTTATCGATATTAAACTGATAATTTAATTGTGGTTTCTCATGTGGGAATTTTTCGTTTATTGTCACTATGGGGGAGGTAATGGGTGTTTGCGTTATAGAACTTGATGATGATGTGCTGGATTGTCTGTTATGTTTTAAATCAATTTCAACAGGTTTATGTGGTGGTATGGGTTTAGAATTATCTTCCGTTGGTAATGGTGGTAATAATGAATCATCCAATCGCACTTCTTCTTCCACTATTCCAAGACCGGTCATCGTCTATTATATTAAGCTTATAGCGTATTCTCTTATATCTAATACTATAATATCCTTTATCTGAATATCTAATCTAGTATCCTCTATGCGATTTCTAAAAGTATCCTTTAATATTTCAATCTAATTGTTCTAATATGATCTATCGTATTATATATCTAACAGTATCTGATATCCAATAATGTGATATATAATAGTATCTTATATCTGATAATGTAATTTCTCAGTATCTGATCTATTATACTGTATTAAATTCAATATCTTATGTCTAATATCCAATAGTATAGTATCTTATATCCAATGGTATCCTTAAATCGATATAGAATATTCAATCTTTCAATCCCAATATAAATCTCTTAATATGGCACTCTAATCTGATTTGCTATATTATCAAATCTCTAATATCTAGTATCTGATATCAAATATTACCGTTTAGTATATCCGATTTCTAATACTATCCTTTCTCCTTTATGTATATCCCAATAGAACAACACAATAATACAATCTCAATATCAAATTCTAATGTGATCTAATAGTATCTAATATATCTCTTCTATCTTATATCCAATACTATATCTATATCTAGTAGTATCCTACAGTGTCATATAACATATATCATATATCTAATAGTATTCTTTTAATTAATTTATTTTATTGCGCTCTAAGAGTTATACAGTTGTTATACAGTTATAAGTTATATACAGATCGATATGGGTAGTGGTATGAGGTATGAGGGATAGGATAGTGGTATGAGATATGATATAGAGTATAAGATAGAGTATAAGATAGCACTTTGCTATCGCAACGGTTGATTATCAAACAACTCACACAATTCATCAACCACACTCTCTTTATAATACCTAATACCAAAACTACCCTCGACATCACCCACATCCCAAATACTATTACAACTCATCGATTTCCACAATTTATTTTGTAATTCCAGGTACGGTCCAACTCTTTCGTACTCTACTCTCACTTCTTCATTCAACAAACAGTTCAGTTTTATCTCGTCATCGGTACCCTTTAAAGAGCACTGTTTCTCAGAGAGCCATAGGTTCATGTTCGGGAGGTACTTGTATTGCTTGTATCGGTCCATTGTGAATACCAGTGGATCGTATTCTATATTCAAGTTCTTAAGCCAGTTATTGGGGGTGTGTACCGGTGTGTTCTCGAAGTATCCAGGTAATAACGGGGTCAATTCTTGTAAATTGTAGAAATGATAATTACGACAGTGTACTATATCGTGGAAGATACTTGTGTCTAAGTCGTTTAGCAAGTTCTTGAATAATTTACCGGACTTGTCTCTTATGTTCTGTCTTAGCTGTTTCCTAGTTGTCGCCTTGATATCATCCAACGGTTTAAACCCGTTATAGAAATCGTTATAATTCAACAACTGCATCAACTTGGATTTATCAAACTTGTCAAATTTACTCAAGAATTTATCGACATCATTCACGAGGGACAACAGAGTGATATCTATATACAATCCAGTACTGACATCAATAAACCTCGCATCTATAACGTTATTCTTATTTTTCAATTTCGTCCTATCACCGAACAATGGATTGATATCGATGAAATAACTCCCGCCTACTTCGTCAAACACCACGGAGTTATTGTAATTAGTCAACTCGTATAACGACTGTATGGGCATCGACACATCGATATCGTTATCGAAGGGTAGATTTATCCCATTCCAGTAATACCCAATCATCGACCCGTGGTTCAACCACGACACAATGCCCAACTTCAGACACATCTTGAACCATGCCCTGATCATACGGTGGATCGTGTGTTGATGCAATGGAGTCTCCTGTGTCAAGCCTTGGAAGAACCGCCAGTCGAAATGGCCACTTTGCAATTTATGTGTGACGAGATAAGCTTCACCAAAGTGTTTGACTTCTTTGAACGTTGGATCCAGGGCGTTTATGAGGTGTGGTTTCATCAGGGTCAGTTTCTCGATTTCCAGGGTGATGTTCCATTCGAATAATGATCTTTGTAACGGTAGTGGTCTATTCTTAGGGTACTGTGATGTCTTCTCTTGCAAATCACTCAGTCCGTACTGCGATAACAACTCGTTCATGTTCTTATCAGTATATACAGTATCGGTAATAACTAGATCGTTATTGAGAAATATCAATTTATCAGGCACGGGAAACAGCGTCAACTGGTGTAAATAACCGTAATTCACCCTGGTGTTAATATCTTTGAAATACGTCAATGCATTTTGTGTTACTTTCACTGGATACGCCCCGTCTTGGTCTATACAACCGATATCACGATCAGGTTTGACTGGGATAAGCGATTTCAATAATTGACAATCCAAACTTTGGGTGATATTCAACTTGTCGTGGGCGTTGGTGAGTAAGTTCCAATTGAAAGGTAGCGTGTTGGTGTGTTTTCTTATTTCGTTGTAGATATGGGTAAGTTTGATATCGAATGGTTTTAACACGAATTCATCTTGTGAAGTGATTAACGGTTTCAAATTATGGTATTGCGACTGTTGATTTAATGTTATGAGGATGATGGTGATAATTATGGTTAGCTGTATGAGGATCCTATATTTGAATCTGTATATTCTTATTGATATCATCTATCTATATCATCTATATCTATGTTATATCTATGTTATATCTATCTTGTATACGATTTAGAAATGCAATTTACAAATTTTTCAAATTATCGTTGTTTTATATAATACTATGTGATATTGTATGATAGCATAGTAGATAGTATAGAGTATCTGATAAGAGTATCTGATAGTGATATAGTAGAGTATACCAGAGTAGAGTATAGATATAAGATAGTATAGATGTCCGGTATTAAATAGATCTAGATCTAGATCTAGATCTAGATAAGATATTGTACATACGTGAGATATTATATGCTCTATATACTATGAGATATGATACTCTGTGTTGTATAAGGTATTATGATCCACAACAAGATTACTCTGGTGTTTGCTGTATGGGTCTCTAAAAGGTTATATACTCTATATGACCTATATGACTTATATGAGATATCACTGATTACTCTGTATGCTGTAAGATACTTTATAGATGATATGAGATGAGTTACTCTACATTCTCTATAGGATACGGTATTAATTGTAAGATGTGTAAACATAAGTTCTTAATCTATAAGAAACTATACTCTTTATATCTATTCCTATTCCATAAGTCAACCTCTATTGAGTGAATTATTTATCGTATAAATTGTATCTTTATACGATAGTGTACAATATATACTGCTGAGAATGTAATACCAATATAGACCACTTACCATTTCTAATTTGACTCAGCGATAACACCTCAAATGGTTATGATCTATATGATTCACTTATGCATAATTCAATCCACCGTATACTTTTCACATTGAACTGATCTATGCTATCGTTAATCATGAATTATCAAACATCATCCAATTAAAGCTATAAATGGTTATAATTCCATTTATTGTATGATACAATCCAATCTCATATGACTGATCTGCGATATGAACTTATACCTATCTCAAAATCATCTTGATCTATCCAGATGAGGTATGATCTATCTGATCAATCGAACTATAGATTTCTAATGAGTTATATCATATGAGTAATGTCATATGGGTTTGAGATACCTGATATGGGTATAAGATATGGCTCTTTACCTTGCAATATAAATCATATAACAAACAGCCACCAATACAACAAATAAGGCTAATTGATTTCTATTATGGATCAGTTTTTCATAATTATCCCTTGTCAATTTCTCCAAGCTCTCCAAATCCCCCTCGATATCGTTCAATAACTCTCTCTGCCTAGAGATAATATGTTTATAATTATTCAAATAATTATTCAATTTTTGTAAATTTAAATCTAATTCGATGTTATCGTTGTCTTTATATTTATCTAATTCTTTGTATGGGAACTGTTGCATCATATTGGAGCTGTCTTTGTATTTGATAGTCAATTGGTTAAGTAACTCATAAAGTTCATTGGTTTTCGTATTCACGAGATTGGTGATTTTGGATTTTCCATTCTCCATTGATGTTATCTTTAATCTAAGTGTCTTTATAATTTGATTCTTTAAATCGGTGAATTCTCTATCTATCTCGTCATCCTCGATTTCAATCAGTGTCTCATCAAACACATCTAAAAATTGTAAATCGTTATTCTTAACTTTGTAACTTCTCACCACCGGTTTCACCTGGGTGTCTTCATAAAATTGCTTCACCAATCTCTTCTTATCCGAACTCTGTGGTGTATCGGATTTCCTAGCCTTGGATATTGGTGGCGACTTGTACTGTCTAACGTTACTCATAAATTCATCTAATTTTCTAGCTCCATCCATTGATAACCCTTTAGGTGTCTTTGACCCATTGGAGTCATTAGAAGAGAACCTCAACAAGCTACCTGAACTGTTATTACTCAATTTCGGTGGGCGAGAAAACTCCATCAGTGGCTTGCCACCAGTGAGACTCGAAGTCCTGCTACCACCACCACCTCTCCCACTTGTCGGTGCTGATATGTTCATCTTTGTATCTTTACCCTTTATGTCGTGTAAAGAATCGCGTTGATAAAAAATTTAAAACAAAATTCAATTCAATGTTGTTGATATTATTATAATTATTCAGATAATGTCACTGTATGACCCAGGAACGTGTGTATTATTAGATAAGATAGATAGATGATGGATAGATTACTAATATAATATGTAGCCGCTGTTGGTACCCCGATAGTAAGGAAGGTTGGATCGGTTGTGAAGTGGTGTCCAATAACTTCACCGGTGATAAATACCATATCACTCTCACCACAGAGACTGGTGATTCGATAGAGATTGTCACTGATTCATTAGATGAGTCGAATAAAGAGCTCCCACAATTGAGAAACCCTCCCATCTTGGAGGCAAATGAAGATTTAACTAATTTATCTTATTTAAATGAGCCTGCTGTCTTAAACGCGATTAAAGTTCGTTATTCACAATTGAATATTTATACTTATTCAGGTATCGTCTTAATCGCCACAAACCCTTTCCAAAGGATTGATCAATTGTATTCGGCAGATATTATCCAAGCCTATGCGGGGAAGAGACGTGGTGAATTGGAACCTCACTTGTTCGCTATCGCTGAAGATGCTTATCGTTGTATGAAACGCGACAAACAAAATCAAACTATCGTTGTAAGTGGTGAATCCGGTGCTGGTAAGACCGTGAGTGCTAAGTATATCATGAGATTTTTTCTGTCGGTGGAACTGGACTCTCAATCGAGTCATCATGATATCTCTGACACCGAGAGACAAATCTTGGCGACGAACCCGTTGATGGAACTGTTTGGTAATGCGAAGACTACGAGAAATGATAACTCTTCAAGATTTGGTAAATATTTGGAAATCTTGTTCGATAATCATACTTCCATTATCGGTGCAAGAGTGAGAACTTACCTTTTAGAGAGATCAAGATTAGCCTTCCAACCAAAGACTGAAAGAAATTATCACATCTTTTATCAAATGTTAAGTGGAATGCCTGATGAAATTAAGCTGGAATTAGGTTTGACTAAAGTTGAAGATTATAATTATTTAAATCAAGGTGGTGCTCCTATCATTGCAGGAGTTGATGATCTGTTAGAATTTAAAGCAACATGTGATGCAATGTCTTTAATTAAGATTGATACCCAAATGCAATCACAAATCTACAAGATTCTTGCAGCGTTATTACATATCGGTAATATCGAAATTGTCAAGACAAGAAATGATGCTCACTTATCAAATGATGAACCAAATTTAGTTAAAGCTTGTGAATTATTAGGTATTAACACTTCAGATTTCACTAAATGGATTGTGAAGAAGCAGATAACTACACGATCAGAGAAAATCATCTCGAATTTGAATCATCAACAAGCATTGGTGGCAAGAGATTCAGTGGCTAAATATATCTATTCCGCGTTATTTGATTGGCTTGTTGATCATATTAATTCTGATCTTTGCCCCGAGGTGATACAGCCACAAATTGAAACTTTCATCGGTGTCTTGGATATCTATGGGTTTGAACATTTTGAAAAGAATTCATTTGAACAATTTTGTATTAATTACGCTAATGAGAAATTACAACAAGAATTCAATCAACACGTTTTCAAATTAGAACAAGAAGAGTATGTGAAAGAACAAATCGAATGGTCATTCATTGAGTTTTCGGATAATCAACCATGTATCGATTTAATCGAACTGAAAATCGGGATCTTACTGTTATTAGATGAAGAATCTCGTTTACCTCTGGGTAATGATCAATCTTGGATTGAAAAGATGTATCAGACATTGACTAAACCGCCACTGGATAAGTGTTTTAAGAAACCCAGATTCGGTCAAAATAAGTTCATTGTCACACATTACGCTTTGGATGTCGAGTATACTTCGGAGGGTTTTATTGAAAAGAATAGAGACACCGTGTCAGATGGTCATTTGGAGACTTTGAAAAACTCGTCGAATGAGTTATTGAAAGACGTGTTGAATACAGTTGAGAAAAATGCACTGAAATTGCAAAAGCCATCACTGAATTCACGTTCAATGGCATTGAAGAAACCTACATTGGGATCAATTTTCAAAAATTCTTTGATCGAATTAATGTCTACGATAAATTCCACCAATGTTCATTATATTCGTTGTATCAAGCCTAATGAACAGAAAAAAGCATGGGAATTCGATCCGTTAATGGTCTTGCTGCAATTACGTGCCTGTGGTGTCTTAGAGACCATCAGAATCTCATGTGCAGGGTTCCCCTCTCGTTGGACTTATCTGGAATTCGCCGATAGGTATCACATATTGACCTCGTCATCAGAGTGGTCTTTGGTGCTGGGTAAGAAAAGTGACCCTGAGAAGATTAATTCGTTATGTCAAAGTATTTTGAATAACACTATTGACTCTAACGATAAGTACCAATTGGGTAACACCAAAATCTTCTTTAAAGCTGGTATGTTGGCTCATTTGGAGAAATTAAGAGGTGATAAACAGTATAAGAGTGCAGTGTTAATTCAAAAAAATATGAGAATGATTTATTATCGTGGTCAGTATTTGGAAATTAGAGATTCAATAATTAAATTGCAAAACTTAATTAAGGGCCATTTGACACGTTTAAGAATTCAAAAGGAGATTGAAAATGCTGCACTGACTTTATTACAAACTCTGATCAGATCCGTCATGGTACGTCGTAAATATCAACAAACTTTACAATCCGTGATTATCTTACAAAAGACGATTCGTGGTGTATTGACAAGACGTGAAACTTTGAAATTGAAACATTTGAACGCGTCATTGGTCTTGCAAAGAGCTTGGAGATCGTATGAAGGTAAACGTGATTTTTTCAATTATAAAAAGGCTACAATTTTTGCACAATCGTGTATTCGTAGGAAATTAGCTCAGAGAGAGTATCAACAATTGAAATTAGAACTGAAATCTGTTGCCAAGTTACAAGATATTCAATATAATTTAGAAAATAAAGTTATTGAATTAACTCAGTCACTTTCCACCAAGATTCAAGACAATAAGAATTTAATGGCACAAATCACCAAGTTACAATCAGCTGTTGACGCCGGATCACTGAGTCAAAACGAAAAGGAGTTACTGTTTAATGAGAAATACGAATCCAATAACAAATTACATCTTGATGAAGTTAGTAAATTGTCGGCAAATTTGGATACTGTGAAAGCCGAATACGATGAAGCTCAACGTAAGATCAAGACATTAATTAAAGAGCAAGATGATTTGAAAAAAGAAGTTGCACAGAATGTTAAAGATTTACAAAAAGCTCGTGACGAATTAGCTGAGAGAGACACAGAGAGGGATACGTTGAACAGCACGATTTTACAATTAAAGTCAGATATTATCGCTATGAAAGAGCAACAAAGTTCATTCCCACAACTGAAAAATAGAACTCCAACTAAGAGATCACGTCATTCGATGTCATCACCAAATTCCGATGCACCATGGAATTCGCCAATTCAAAATTATACCCCAAGACCTGTGTCAGTTATGCCAGTCACGAAGGATGAATTGCTTTCGGATAATGTGGCACTGATTAATGATGAATTATGGAAACTCTTACAAGATTCCAAGAATTTACATAGAGAAATCGTTGATGGCTTGTTGAAAGGGTTAAGAGTACCAACGCCAACATTAGCTGGTGACTTGACGAGAAAGGAAGTGTTGTTCCCATCACGTGTAATCATTATCATATTGAGTGATATGTGGAGATTAGGTTTAACTAAAGAAAGTGAAGATTTCCTTGGTGAAGTCTTGGATGTGATTCAAAATTTAGTCGCCTCGTTGAAAGATGATGACGTGATTAGTCATGGAGCATTCTGGTTATCTAATACACATGAATTGTTTTCGTTTGTCAGTTATGCTCAGTCGACAATTATCGCTAATGAAGATATCTCTAAGGAGATGAGTAAGACCGAGTACGATGAGTATTTGAAATTAGTCGCCGTGGTAAAAGAGGATTTCGAAAGTTTGAGTTATAATATTTATAATATGTGGATGAAAAAAATGGAGAAGGATTTAGAGAAGAAAGCTGTCAGTGCAGTTGTGGTGTCACAACTGTTACCTGGGTTTATGGCACCTGAATCTTCACCATTTTTATCCAAAGTTTTCTCACAAGGTGTTCAATATAAGATGGATGATATCTTAAGTTTTTTCAATTTAGTTTATTGGTCTATGAAATCTTATTTTTTCGAAGATGAAGTTGTTAATGAAGTTATATTTGAATTATTAAGATTTATTGATGCGTTATGTTTTAATGATTTAATTATGAGAAGATCATTTTTATCATGGAAACGTGGATTACAATTATCATATAATGTTACTAGATTGGAAGAATGGTGTAAGACCCATTATATCAACGAAGGAAGTAATTATTTAGTTCATCTTTTCCAAACGGCCAAGTTATTACAGTTAAGAAAGAATACAGAAGATGATATTGACATCATTTATGAAATTTGTTACGCTTTAAAGCCATCACAAATACAAAAATTAATAAGTCAATATCAAATTGCCGATTATGAGACACCAATTTCACCAGTGGTGTTACTGCTGGTACTGAAAAAAGTTAAAGAAGATGACGAAGAAGGGTCATTTTTCTTGGAAATTAATGGTGCTGATGGTTCAACAACTTTTAAAGATCCATTTAGGGATGTTGATTTAAGAGGTTTTAACAAAGTTGAACTGTATATACCAAGTTTCTTAAATTTACCGATTGTTAGAAGAATTGTGGAATTAGTTTCAAAGAATGCAGAATTTGAATCAACTATGTAATTGAATATATATATATTTTATAAATTTGTATTATCTTTATGTGGTTCTGTAAATGATAGGGCTTTTACCAGAAGATAAGCGGACATCAAATACCGATAACAATAATCTAAAATAATGGGGTAAAAGAACGGATTAAGCAGGTTAAGGAGATAAGATAAACCCTTTACAATAGATAGGTAAACAGTAGTGAAAAATCATGGTGTCAAATGAATTACCTCCGTAGGGTTGTGAGTAGTCAAAAAGAAAAATTCATATCCGGGTAATTGAGCCAAGATTTAACCGCTGATGGCCAAGATTTATTAAGAGTTATACCAAGCTTATATCACATCTATTCATCTTGGCACGGTATGAGATGTCTATGGATCTGTCTATGGTACAGCTAGATATACTCTATGATAGCTGTAACCAGCTATCGTGTGGAAATAACATGGTAAGAACCACAAACATCGCAATAGATTACCTAATAGAGCGGAAAATCCATGTACGTAATTTGGCCTATGAAGTGTAAAATTCTGCAGATTACCGACGGTTGTAGGTGTTACCAAAAATGAGCCTATCTCATCACTTAAATTAGTCAAATTATTCTTGATATTGTAATGGGTTTCATTATCAATAAGTATCATTGTGTCTTGGCCTATACGATGACACTTTATCTATGCACGTTGATAAGAAATGTTGTAGATATATAAATAACTAATCGCGTATCTTTATATTGTAAGAATTGGATATATCGTTAAGATAATTATTATAGATCAGATATGGTATTAGAACATATTAAATCACATCAAAGTGTTTTTGATGAGAGTTTAAATGAAGCTGGTATTACATCTGTTAAATCCAATATTCAAAAAACGTTCACCAACTCAGAGCAACAGAGTTCATCAAATGAGAAAGCGGATGTTAAATTAGATGTCGAAGAGATCAGTGAGTTTAACTCTATTGAATCCAAGCCAACATTACAAGAATTATTTTGGAAATATTGGCCCAAATTGAGGCCATTTGTTCACTTGTTCTTATTCTGTTTCTTCACTGCATGGTGGATATCTATATTAGCCCAGAAACTTCATAGACCCCATTGGTTGATTCCTACTTTCATTTATGGGTTCATTTTGCTGAGATTGATCTTCTGGCAAGTCGACTCACATCATGTCGTTGTATTGGCACAAAAGATCTGGAACCCATGTGTGGATTTACTTTATAGATTAGTACCACCAAAATTCAGATTACCTGGTGCATTTCTCGTTTTGATTGGAACTCATTTATTGCTGACGTTCGTCGATAAGCCAACACCAAATGGATCACGTTTGGATAAATTTATAAGTTTCTTAGGGTACTGGCTTTGTATCGCTATATTCTATGCTTCATCCAGAGACAGGAAACATATCGATTGGAAAGCTGTATTTGCAGGTATTTTAGCACAATACGTATTAGGTTTATTCATCTTGAGAACCGGTGCCGGTCATAGATTATTCATCTTCCTCGCTAAATTAGCACAAAGATTCTTGAATTATGCTAAAGTCGGTTCCACATTCTTGTTTAATGAAGAATTACTGTACCATTCGGGTTACTTTGTCTTGAACGTTTTCCCAGCCATCATGTTCTTCTCCTCCACAGTATACATCTTATCGTATATCGGTTTTGTGCAATGGCTTGTCAGGAAAGTGAGTGTGCTTTTCACATGGGGGATGAATTTATCCGGTATGGAAGCCATTGTCGCTGCGGCAACGCCATTTATCGGTTCAGGTGAAGCTCTGATCTTGATGAGACCTTATGTTCCCTTCGCAACACTTGCCGAGTTCCACACTTTGAACGCCTTAGGGTTCAGTACTATCTCAGGTGGTGCTATTGTGAGTTACTCCGCTTTAGGTTTGAATGTGAGTGCATTGTTAACTGCTGCGTTCATGAGTGTTCCTCTGGCAATAGCTCTCTCGAGGTTAAGGTTCCCCGAGAGAGAAGAACAGGTCACTAAAGGTGGTCTGGATCCTAAGGAGGCCGAGCAAGAGGGTCAAGAAAGGCTGTTTAATGTTATACATGCGTTCAGTTTGGGTTCATGGACTGGTATTATGATTTCATTGGCCATTTTCACCAATTTGTTATGTATTAATGCGACTATCTCGATGATTGACGCTATATTGTCGTGGTTTGGTGGGTACTGGCATATTCACCAGTTGACCTTGGAGATGATAATCGGTTACCTTTTCTACCCTATGACGTTCTTCTTAGGTGTCTCCAGACCAGATATTTACAGGATCTCGAAATTATTGGGAACCAAGTTTATTTATAATGAGTATAACGCGTATGAAGAGTTATTAGCCACGACTAATATCACAAAGAGATCACAAATGTTAGCTACATTTGTCTTGTGTTCTTATGCTAACGTTGGTACTATGGCTGAAAAAATCGCTATTATGGTCAGATTGGCCCCGGATAGAGTTAAGGCTATCACGGGTACGATATGGAGTTCTCTTATGACCGGGTTCATGGCGTCGTTCTTGACTGCATGTTTCGCTGGTTGTATTACCGTGGATGTTGATCTGTTTAGTGTCACCGCCGCTGGTGCTACATAGAGTTTTTATAATTAATATTCGTTAAGAGTCAATCTCGGAGTCAAAGTTTGTAGAATCGGAGTCAAAGTTGTGTAAATTTTGATAAAAATATAAAAGATAATCAATTTTATGAATTTTATTGATATAAGGATATTGTAAAATGTTTGCAAGAATTGGACAAAATGCTTTAAGAGCAAGTATTAGATCGGTGTCACCTATAGGTTACAGATTCCAATCCAGTTTGAATAAGATTAATTTTGATTCAATCGTTAATAAATACTCACTGGGGCCAGTTATAGTTAAATATACAAATGAACATGAATGGGTAGCATCACACCCTGATGGGACCACGTTTGTCGGTATCACTAGCTACGCTGCTGATGCATTGGGAGACCTGACATATATTGAATTACCTGAAGTTAGTGATACTATTATAGACGTTGGTGATTCGATAGGTAGTGTTGAGAGTGTTAAAAGTGCCTCAGAGATTTATTCACCAATAACAGGTGAGATTATTGAGATTAATGATAAGTTGAATGATAACCCTGAATTAATCAATAATGATCCAATGGGTGATGGATGGATTGTCAAATTCAAGATATTAGATCAATTACAATTAAATTCATCTGATTTATTAAATGAATCTGACTATGTTAAATCATTAGAAGAACATGATTAATCTTTATATATACTATTTACTTTCCCATTCTGTAGTTGTCTTGGTACTTAATTGTAAAGCATGAACACCTTTATTATTAATTTCATCGTCTAATAATTTATAAATCATTCTATGCCTCATTGGTTGTGTCTTACCTTGAAATAAATCACTCACCACAGTGATTCTAAAATGTGATTCCGTGGTGTTTGCAGCTCCTCTTAGACCATGATGACCACTATGCTTCCATGAATCGTTATCGATAGTTAAATACACAGGTTTCAACTCTTGTTGTATCTTGGTTTTAATACATGATTCAATGGGTGTTGTCATTATACTACTATATCTCTTTAACATCCCTTTAGTGGCAATGTTCCTTGTCTTGATTAAATTAAATTATTTTTTTCATTTGTATGACCTCAAAGACATCAGCCCCATTTGCCACTGTCTAGGTATCTATCTATCTAGATCTTCTATAAGAGTATCATCTATATCATCTATAAGAGTCGCATCTATCACATCTATCACATCTCATATAAATATATATATATATATCTCATAGGGTAAACCATATAAGGTATAAAATAAAGGTCGTGTCCACCCCGAAACACGAAATATTAAAATTAATTTTTAACAAAGGTCAATTAAGGATCAATATTAAATATTATAATTTATCATCAGATAATATAATACAATTAAGAAAGATATAATCAGATAGATCAATCAAGATGTCATCATCAGTCCCATACGATCCGTTTGTTCCTCAAACTTCCAACGAAGAACAGCCATCACGTACACGTGAGATACAACAACAAATTGACGATACAGTCGATATAATGAGAGATAATATTAATAAAGTTGCTGAACGTGGTGAAAGATTAGACTCTATCCAGGACAAAGCTGATAATTTGGCGGTGAGCGCTCAAGGTTTTAGAAGAGGTGCTAATAGAGTAAGGAAACAAATGTGGTGGAAAGATATGAGAATGAGGTTATGTATAGTTATAGGGGTTATTGTCTTATTAGTTGTTATTATTGTACCACTTGTTGTTCATTTTAGTTAAATAAAAATATTGTTTATTATAATAGTATATACTTATTGAACATCATCAATATTTTCTGTTTCAATTATTTTAACATCGCCAGAGATAAAATCTTCACTAAGGATATTAGCTAATGACAGTGGAGGTTGTACAGCGATTAAGAACACAATTAATTCATAAATCTTTTCAGGTACAGATTTTTGGAAAATTGTTAATAAATCAGCTGGTTGTGGGTACACAGCTAATGCTTTATAAAAACAAATCAGTGAATCTTCTTCACCATTTGGTGACACTGCAAGTTGTTCACCAAGTGTGACTTGTTGTAAGAAATAACTTTGTTTCTCTTCCATCTCCAATGGTAATGGTTCATTGGTTAATGACTGAGTTAATTTATCTCTTATCGAAACAAATTTCGCCTTCTTGTCAATTTCTTCTTTTTCAATTTGTAACTTCTTATATTTTTTAGCATTCTTCTTTAATTTTCTTCTAAATTCTGGTGATTTTCTTCTATTATAATCGAAATATAAACAATATCCAATAACTGCGGTGGTGGCAGCAGTGATTGCTCCAATAGTAATTAATTTATTACTTGACATTGTATTCTATATAGTGAATTTATAAGAATAAAAATTTGTCATTGAGTTTTTTTTTAAATTTTCATTTTCGTTGAATCTCTTACAAGTCACGTGAACGATATATTTTGTATTTTATACTCTATGTTGTATATCAGATAGATTATATAAGTCGGATAGATCATATAGAAGACTACAGGATACTGCTATACTGGTTTAATATAGCTATTACTTAGATTTTTAAGTATATATAAAATTCACAGCCCCAATTTGATAAAACTTTTCTGTATATGATAGAAGAGATACAGAGATACTATAAGAGATATAGAGATATACATAAGAGATAATAAGAGATATAGATAATGGTATGTATTATATGGATATGATATCGATATCGATATCGAAATAGAGAAAGTAATATAGATATGAATGTATATTAACAAATACAGGCTATTGGAAAGAGAACAACGCTGAGGGCTAAGATAGCAGCCAAGAAGAATAAATCCACTACAAGAACCAATACAATAACTCCCAACACATTAAAACAAGAGGATAATCCATTTTTGAATAAGACTAAACTTACCAAAAGGCAAAAATCTCATGATAAATCTATTGATTTTATTAACAAGTTAAATAAAACGAACCAATCAGATCATTTAAGTAAGAGTACAATAAGGAGATTGAAAAAGAAGAAACAAGAGAAATTATCAACAAATATCCAGGAGTTACTGAATGTGTTAGAAGAGAAACCAAAACCCAAGTTGAATCATCTGCCAAATCCACAGAGGTCTCTACGTGGTGCAAGGAAAGTAGAGTTGATGGAGAAACAAAGATTTGGTTTAATTTTAAAAGATAAATCATATCAAAATTCACCTTTTGAACTGTTAAGAAAGACATTTATGGAAAGAAATATATAGTATATCTTATATAACCCATCTATATCTTATATGACCCATCTACTATCCCTTATTCTGTACATAATCTTGTAGTGTCTGCCAATATGCTTTTACCGTGTCACTAACTCATCAAAAGATAATTTCAATTTTTAATTTTAACTTACAAGATACAAGATACAAGATATAAGATATAATATATCAGATACAATGTTCAAGAATAGATTAAATCAATCAAAGTTTTTAATCAATTCAATTAGATCAATATCAACAAAAGATTTAACACCATCAAATTTGCCAACCGACTCACCAATCCTCTCCAAAAGACCAAATACAAATGCATTAGATTACACTTTCACCACATTAGATAAAGTTAAATCATGGGCACGTAAATCGTCTTTTTGGCCTGCAACGTTCGGGTTAGCGTGTTGTGCCGTTGAGATGATGCATGTTTCGCTGCCACGGTACGATCAAGATCGGTTAGGGATCATCTTTAGAGCCTCCCCGAGACAATCAGATATAATGATCGTTGCGGGCACATTGACTAATAAGATGGCTCCACTGTTAAGACAAGTATACGATCAGATGCCCTACCCACGCTGGGTCATCAGTATGGGCTCGTGTGCTAATGGAGGAGGTTACTATCATTACTCGTATAGTGTCGTTCGTGGGGTAGATAGAATCGTTCCTGTTGATGTGTACGTCCCGGGTTGTCCACCGACTTCTGAACTGTTGATGTATGGGGTGTTTCAGTTGCAGAAGAAAATGATGGATAGTGATATTCATCGTATGTGGTATAGACTGTACTGAGTTATTTATCTATTTATCATTATCTATTTATTATTTATTATTTATTTTACTTATTTATTTATTTATTATTACAATATATTCATCTATATGACATACAGTATCCTATATCATAGTATTATATCTCTTAAAGACCATATCTCTATATCTTATAGTAATGTATCTTGTATCTTATAGTATCTCTTATAGCAATGTGAAGAGTAATTCTTCACATACAGCCCCTGTATACCCGATTAGGAAATGTAAACATAATTTTTAAAAAAATAAACAAATAATTTAATACCATAAAGGTACATGGATTGCAATTTCATCATATATTAGATATAGAAGATATAAGATATAAGATAGAATAACTCATTAGAATGTCCGACGATAACCCATTAAATAATGGATTCAGTTTATCTTCTCCGTTAATTAATAATATAATTGAATCAACCGGTTATGGTCATTTAGAAAGTGAATTACAAGATTCAAATATCTTGGAACAACATACTGGTTGGACACCTTTGATTAAACAATCTATCTCGGATAGCAATAATAATAATCAACAACAACAGCAACATCAACAGCTGATGCTGAGTGGTAATCATAGTAATAACAATAATAATAATATCGAGTCATATTCAAGATCAAATAGTCTAAGTAATCAATATCAACATCTTTTCCAATTTTCATCACCATCCAAAATAGAATCCAATAACGTTAATATTGAGAAATTGTTAGCTATTGAAAATGAATTCATCGATTCAAATAATAATTTCCCATTGTTATTAAGTACCACACCAATCAACCATAAGACAAATAATTACCTTTTACAAGATTTGTTCATGGATACACCAAATTTGGCTATTGATGAACAGAGTAATCAATTAGAGAGTCCGACTAAATTATTACAACAACATGGTATATTGTTTAATAGTAAAAAACTAACTCCATATAAGATCTCACAGACAAATTTAATTTATCCTGAAACACCTGGTACGAAATTTGTTAGATCGTTGTTGGAATTACCCTTAACGACATCGAATAATACACCACCGTTGCCTCCGCCGTCGTTACCTAGGGTGAATAAAGGTTCTCCATTGAAAGACTCATTCACACTGTCGAATATTACTCCATCAAGTAAAAGGGGTAAATCATTAAGACAACAAAAACGTAAATTTGAAAAAAATTTTGAGACACCAGAGAGGAAGAAAACCAAGTTATCAACAACGACACCTTTGTCTAAATTCAATTCCGGTTCATCTCCGTCAACGATAAAAGTATTATCTATATCACCAACAACAAAACAGAAAAAAAAATTAACACAACATGTATCACCAACGCCACTGAGTCAGAGATCATCATTGCAAGAGACACAATCGTCAAATTTCCAACCACCACCAATTGGAACGTTCAAGAAAGATGATAAACCCGTGGTACCCATTCAACAGATACCTAAGATAAATAATAAAAATAATAAATTTCAAATAATTTTCCAAGATGTTAATTCATTAATGAAGAAATCTATGCTTAAGAACAAGAAAATTCGGTCCAAGAGTGGGATCCTCACTGCTAATAATACGAAAAAGAATCAGTTCGCAAGGTCAAAGAGTTTTACACTGAGTGAGAAAGTGAAGAAACAGAATTTTGGGCTGGAGGATAAGGAGAATCAGTTTTTGAGTAGGGGGAAAGAAGATAAATTGGATTTGGTGGGGAAGAATAGGAATGATTATATGGGATTGAAAAAGAGTAATTGAAATCAAGTATCAAGAAGGAGTTACAATAAATTCGATTTGAGTACGAGTGAATTGGATATTGATTTAAGAAAACTAAGTAAATTCACTACAACACCAAAGAAATTTACAGTATCCGGAATCAATTTTTGAGTACGTGTGAATTAGATACTGTGGGGAAAACTGGTAGAAACGATGATTATATGGATTTAAAAACAAATTGAGATTGGGTCAGGATAACGTTTGTATTTACATTTTTATTTTATTTTATTACATATGGTTTAATGCATTTTTATATAACTACTTCCTTCTTGGCCCTTTAGGTCTTGAAAATCTAAGATTACTACTAGTCGTATCAACTTTAACGTCCCCGGACTCAAATTTCGACATTTCAATCTCGTCTAAATCACCAACTTCGATAGTATTTGCTATAGTTAAATTCAATTCTTTTATAAGTAATTGATTAATAAATGATAATTTATTTGATGCGTAAATCATTCTTTCTTTCACTTTAGAACCTGATGGACACGAATAGATGAACGAGACTTTATCATTAACTTTCAACACGGTGTATTGTGGTTCAGTGTTTGAGATCTTGGTGATAATTTCATCAATTTTACTGAAATTTGTATCTTGAGATAATTTAATTGATTCAGTGGTGAAATCAATTGAACATGAAATTAATTCGTTATTCGATAACGATTTCAATTTCAATTTCAAATCATCATCAACGTGGAACATGAACCCGGTACTCGAGTTATCATCGTTGATTAATTTACTCTTTCTCTCTGTACCAACGTGTAATCTCTCAAATTCTTTCACCCTCTGTAACGACTCTTCCTCCTCAGTTAACGGATTAGCTAACCCCTCATGGGCCAAATGTAATTTCCAACCTTGGGCACTTATCTCATCCAAGTCGTTAATGAACAATATCGGTTTAAAAAACTCAATACCTAATTCTCTCAATATTGAATTCTTCGAAGATGCATAAATCATCTTATCCCTCACAGGAGCCAAGTCTGGCGTGTAGGAGATGAATACATGTTCACCATTGGATTCTTTATTCACAATGATGAACGCAGATTCTTTATCGGATAATTTATCATGAATTAATGACCAATCATGGGACAAATCCGAAGTACCTTGGATTAAATGTCCAGGTACCAGTGCCTCTTTCTCAATTTTAACGATTAAACTACGTCCATTGGTGTCGATATACTCTTTGAATGAGTCAATTAACTCCGTGGTACAACTAATACCTGACTGATTTGACATTACCTAGTATATTATCTTATATTTATATCGATATTATCCAATTCATATAACTCTACTGCTGTCACAAAGAATTTGTATTCAATATTTCCAGACAGCCCCAGTTTATTAAAAAGGTAGTGCGCTTGAAACACAATTCCAATTTGTAAACAAAATTGTTTAAATTGTAAACAAAACAAAACAAAACAAAATATTTCAAAAATCATCAATTGAGATTCAAAATATTTCCGTATTGTCCTATCTGTCACTCTATCCTGTTGCTGCTGCTATATTATCGGTCGCTGCTTCGTCTAATTTGCCATACATTCTTTTTCCAACTCGCTGGAACCGACTCGTTAGGGGGAAATAGGAGATAGTTAATTGACATATTCAGGCACACAAACCCCCTTTTAATTCGATACTTCAATTTCCAAAGATGTCGGATGATATTGGTCTGGAATCAAGTGGGTCGCGGTCTGTGGGTGAGTTGCCGCTGTTCGAGAGCCCGCATAGACCTTTGTCGAGCGATTTGAATGGGGATTTGGAGATCGTTACACTGCCCCTGTTTCATCAACAAGATGATTATTCAGAGATGGAAACTCCTCAGTCTTTTTCAATACTGCTGTCGTTACATGTTCAAATATTTGATAGTGAATTGCTTTACCCAGTGGCTACAGATTCGTCATTGATTAGGTTTTCTTCGGATAAACAGTTAATGTCAGCTACTGTTACTGCATTGATACTGGAATTAACTTCACCAATGACAATTAATTATCAATTCTTATTAGATTTCTTTCTTACATATAGAATGTTTCTCTCCACTGAAGCATTACTGACTGTTTTATTAACAAGATTTCTTTGGGCTTTTCAAATAGCTGTTTCCAATACTCAGGATAAATCAGAAATTGCTAAATTGGTATTGGTAAGAACATTTGTTACCTTGAGACATTGGCTTTTAAATTATTTTCAAGATGATTTTATTAAGAACACATATTTAAAGACACAATTTGTTAATTTTTTCAATGAATTAGCTGATCAATTAGTTAATTTGAAGCAAAATGATAATCAATTAGATTTACAAATAACAACAAAGATTATTATTGAAATAAAGAAAATTTATATAAATCTTTGTTCAATTTATTGGTCTACAATCCCATTACAACATATTAAATCTGATGAATTGTTAACTTACCCTTTAAATCTGTATGAGCATATGAATCATACAAGATTATCAGTAATAGGTTTACAACAAACTTATGATCCATCTTTTAGAAGATCTGGAATATTATCATTATATAACAACAAAACTGATCATGCAACAAATTTTTTACTTAATCATACAAAACAACAAAAACCATTCAAGATATTTGCTGATAATGATCAACATTTCTTACATCCAAAGGATTCCTTGGTTTCCTTAAATAAATCATATAAAGACACTAAATTTTCAAAGACACCTTTAAAGCCAACAAGAACAAATATAATACAACAAGAAGTTTCATATACTCCACTAGATGGTGTTAAGAGATTAAGTAAAAATGAATTAGAAGATTCAGTATTACAACAACTGGGTTTTACAATAAATGGTAATATTAAAGTTTTCAATGATGCATGTGTTAATAAAATTATCCCACCAACACCGATGAAATTGAAAAAGGAACTGAACAAGAAAGTGCAACCCAAGCCAGTACAAAAAAAAGTCCCAGTCAAGCAAGAACCAGTTCCAAAAGAAGGTATTGCAAAGATATTACATAAATGGAAAAATCATTTCCAAAAGCATAAAGAGGATAATAAAGAATTATCACCATTAATCGATAACGTTTCAAATATTATCAAACCAATAACCCCACCTCCACAGCATAGCATACTTGAAAATAAAACTGAAAATGACACTGTAAAACGTGACTCATTGACAACAATGAGTAAATCTTCTATAAATTTAGATGCAAGAGTTGATGTATTAAGTGCAAGAATTATTGAAGAATTTCAATTTTTACTTAATGATCAAAATTTCAAATCTTCGCTTTCTAAGCAATTACTCAATGACCCTGGCGCCAAGAGACATAGCGTGTTCTCATTGCTGAATGTTCTAGGTGATGATGAAGACGAAGATGAATATGATGATGTACAGGAAACAACTTTTGAAGCATCACCTTCGAGGAAAAAAAATAGAGATGCTCATATCTTATTTGAAGGTTTTAGTGGTGTTAATGATAGTGGTCTGAATTCATTTAAAGCTCCATCGGTGTCGTTCAATTGGACTGATTCATTTAATGATGTTTCTCAAGCCGGTAGTGGGAGTAAAGTCGATGACGTTGTTCCGTCAATGATCAATGAACTCAAGATTGATGAAGATCAACAAGGTGATCACGAAGTCTTAGATCAATTAAATGATGAAGATCAATTCAATTTTAATCCAACTTCACAACAACAGAGAATTTCACTGTACTCTGCGAAATCATATATCACTTATGATTCACAATTATCTAGGGATAATAACACAATGAGACGTGTATCTAATAACGCATCTTTCAAATCATATATCACTTATGACTCTGCATTATCCATTCCTGAACATGCTATGCCGAAAAACATTGATCACGAAACTGGCACTTTGAAGAAGAAACACCCATACCTGGATTTGAAAGCTGTAAGTCCTATCAAAGACACTTCATTTTCTCCATCCATAGAACAAAGCACGCATATGAATATATCGTTGGATAAATGTGAATTTGATAATATTATCACATTGAGAGAATTACCTTATTGTCTAAGTCAGATCTCCGGCTCGAGAACTAATATCGTAATGAAAGATTCATCATCATTTTTCGATCTTGTCAAGCAGTATAGATTATCACTTAAGGATCATTCAGAATTAGAAGAAGTAAGAAGTGATATTCTTGGAGATGTGGATTCCGAGATAAGCGGTAGTGTGCAAGACCAGGATCAGGATAATGATGAAGATTCAATTGCCGATTACGAGAGTACTTTAACTACTATAGACGCTGATATTGGAGACCAAGAGGCTCGGTCACTGAAGATTAGAGACTCCGAAGATGATGAGTTCTTTGAAGATGATGATATTGGATCAAGAGTCAGTATGATCCCCTCTGTGCACTCATCGTCGATAATTATGCCATTTCCTGGATTAGATTCAAAGGCTATTGCAGAGTTAGCAGCTATCCCCGATGATAGTATAAATGATGACCCTATCGCTGCACTGTTATTGAAATTAGAAGGTAAATATATCAAGAACGGTGAAGAGCCCCAGGGACAAGTTCTTTATGGGTTAAATGATGAATTTAGTGAAGAAGATGAAGAGAGTCAACAGAGTAGTATTGATGAATTGAAATTGCAAAATAGAGTAAGAGATCTTTTCATTAACAATATCCCAATGACACCTGAACCTCCATTGAGAACTAAGTATCATTCCATTATCGATGTTGATAATGAACAAGATGATGATAAGGTAATTTTCGCATCAACACCTTACCCTGTAGAGGAGCCCATCGATGAGCCAGTACAATTAGAGGAGAAATTCAGTTTAGATCAAGTATTGAATTCCGGTACTCATGTTTCATTCATATTGAGTTATGATTCCAAACATCTTGCAGAGCAATTAACTGTGATTGAAAAAGACGCCTTATTAGAAGTTGATTGGAAAGAGTTGATTGAATTACGTTGGCAACAAACTTTAGATCCGATAAATAGTTGGTTACAATTATTATTAGATAATAAAAATAGAAGAGGTGTTAATTTAGTCATATCACGTTTCAATTTACTGATTAATTGGATGATTTCAGAGATCTTGCTCACTGGTAGTGTCAAGGAGAGGAAAGCTGTGATAACTAGATTTATCCATATTGGACAACATTGTCTTAAGATTCAAAATTTCTCGACGTTAATGCAGATTATATTACTGTTAAGTTCAGATAAGATTACCTTTTTGAAAGAGACGTGGTCATTAATTGATCCTATCGATTTAAATACGTTAAAGGAATTAGAGAAAATGGCTTCACCATTAAGAAATTTTAGTAATTTACGAATGGCCACTAGAACGGTAACACCTTCAAAAGGTTGTATACCATTTTTAGGACTTTACTTATCAGATTTAACATTTAACGCAGAGAGACCAAATTTTTTCTTAAAGGATAATGCTAATGACTCAGTGACTAGTATGGATAGAAGTTTAATTGAAGATTTTGCCGAATCTGGTAAATTGATTAATTTTGCCAAATTCCGTACTTCAGCTAACGTTGTCAGATCATTAATTCAAAGCATCGAATGGTCAAAATTATACACTATTAAAGTCGATAACGATGTCGTCTCGAGGTGTTTATATATCGAGTCATTAACCGAAGAGGAAATGACTACATGTATTCAGAGAATAGAGGAATGTAAATGAGACAAATACATTCCTATTTTAATTTATTATTTTAAATTTTTTAATTATATACAATTTGCATTCTACATAATATTTTTTTTAAAACCTAACCAATTTAATTCAATTGGTTCAATTCAATTCTAATTATTAATGATTTGACATTTATATGATTTGTTGTAGTTGATCTTTTGTGGAGAATGACTGACCTCTTAAGGAATTGACGCGGGAAATTTCTGAAAAAAACGTCAAAAAAAGTTCATCTTGGTAATTTCAAATCAGATTTCCATTCAATTGAGAGGATAGATGACAAGTTCTGAGGATCTTAAGGATCCCAAGCCGCCTCCGGCGAAGCCAATTAAGGAGATCATTTTCAAAGAATTCCATCCGATATGGTTTCTAAGCTTTATGGGATCAGGTATAGCTGCATCTATTCTTTATAATTTCCCCTATCCCGCTTACTGGTTAAGAATTTGTGGATACATAATGTGGGCTATATCGTTATCGTTATTTTTACTCACCACGTCGATGTTTATTGGGAAACTGGTGTTGTACCCGGAGACTTTGGCCATCATGTTTACTGACCCGAATATAGTGGTGTTCTTCGGTGCTTACTCGATGGGTTGGTCTACAGTGGTTAATATGACTCATCTAATAAGTGATGGTCATTGGGCCATTGGTGTTTGGTGCTTTTGGTGGATCAATGTAGTGTTACTGTTAGGTTCAGGATGGTTCTTGGTGTTTATATTGATGACTAAGTCAAAGATCCCGGAACAAACTATACAGGGGACGTTGATATTACCTGTACTTCCATTAACTGTGAGCGCTGCCAGTGGTTCATTAATTGTTACAAATTTACCTACACCACTGTTACAGAAGATCACTATAGTGATTTCATTTATGTTATGGTCGAATTCATTGAGTTTAGGGTTCTGTATAATTGCTATTTATTTTTGGAGATTATTCATTTACAAAATCCCTGAGAAACCGGCAATGTTCACTTCATGGGTGCCACTTGGACTATTGGCTCAAGGGTCATGGGGGATCTTAAACAATGGGTTAAATACTAAGCGATACATATTACTTTATTCACAATATGAAAATAAGGTAATCCTTGGTGATATTGCTCATTCCGTGACATTCGCGATAACGTTATTCTTAATTAGTTTTGGTATATTTTTCACGCTGTTACTGACATGGACATGTATATATAGAGGTAAGACAAATTTCTCTAGGACATGGTGGGCGATGCCATTCCCCATTGGAGCAATGAGTATATGTTGTAACGAATTTCGGTTATCGTTTCCTGGATTTGACGCTTTTAGAATCCTAGCGTCTATTTATGGCATAGTATGCATTTGTGCAGTGATCACATGTCTATTGGGATCACTAATTTACGAGACACCAAGAGAATTAGGACCCGTTTGGAGATGATCCCCCAATAATGAAAAAATTAATTAAATAATTTAAATAATTAGAAGCCATAGTGATATATGGATATTTAGGAGCCCTATAGATGTAAGGTGAATTAAAGATACTTTTTGAATGCCTTGAAATCATTTCAAATTTGATGTATCTTCCTTCACTATAATTGTAATCTCCCCCATCTCTTTAAACGGCTCTCTTGAAGTTGCGTGTCGCAATTGTTGCCTAATGAGGAAGCGCCGCCTAATGTGAGAAAGTTTTTCCTTTATTTATTTTATAAAATGATGTGAAATCAGGTTATTGATATAAGAGATAGAAGAGATATAGAAGAGAGGTATAGAGATATAGGAGATAAAATAAGATAGTTTACAATGGTGACAGAGCAAACGGTACAGCAGCAACACGATGTAAATGAGTTGTTGATGTCTATTAACGACTCGTTAATTTATATAGATGAGGAAATCAGTAATGATCAGAGGCAAAATGTTAATAATATGATTGAACAAGAATTATCACAATACGATACCACGGTGCCGCACCCGTTATTAGCAGATAAACCCAATATCTCCACAGAGTCACAATTGGTGCGAGATATGTATATTAGAGAAGATGATGATTCTTTCACTATTGGTGGAGTAGATATGGCAAAATATACAAATTTAACTACAGAAGATGATGAATTAAATTATCAAAATTTATATTCATCAATGGCACATTCCAATTTAAGACGTCGTAATTTATTGTTGAATCAAAGTGCAGTTAATGTACAAAATAATAGAAATGAATGGTTAATACATAATGAAGAATTATCGCAATATAATGATGTATTGGAGCAAGAATTAGTTAATAAGAGGAAACTGATCGATGAAGTCAACGTTAGAAGAAAACGTAGACAATTAGAATTCCAACCAATGAATAATTATCTTAAGCAAAGATGGGAAGAAAGTGTTAGAGGTTGTATTGATGTCGGTATTGAATGTGCTAAATTAGAATTAGATGATATATAACTTTAATGATATTTATGATTACGATAAGTTTTATTAAATTTTTAATTTAATCCATTATATTATTACACATTTTTACCATATGTAGTTTATTTATCCAAGACATCAGCATCATATTTGGTCTTGAACCATTGGATAGAATCTTCTTTTGTAACTTTATGAGAGTTACCAACAACAGACTTACATCTCTTTCTTCTTGCAACTCTGGCACCAGCTCTGTTCATAACAACGTAGAAATCCATACCATAAATACCGATACCTGGATCATATTTAATACCTAAATCAATATGTTCAGCAATACCGAAACCGAAATTACCTGTAGCAGAGAAATTCTTGTTTCTTAATTGATATTCTTTAACTTTTAAACCACGTTCAATGATTTCTTCAGCTTTTGGACCTCTAACTGTAACATGAACAGCAATTTTTTCATTTCTTCTAATACCAAATGATCTAACAGTGTATCTAGCCTTTGATTGAACAGGAGTTTGACCTGATAATTGTTCTAAAACTTTTGAAGCTCTAGTTAATCTATCACCAGATTCACCGACACAAATGTTCAAGACTAATTTCTCGATATGAAGTTCTCTCATAGGATTGGAAGACTATATATAAAGTTAGTAATTTGTATTTTATATCTTATATCTTATTGGTTCCACAAACACACACATCGTGAATTTATAACTGATTAAATCTATCTCTAAATGATTATATATTCCTTTGAGACTCATTCTAATATCATTTGATTCTTATCATGATCATTATAATTCATTTAATATAAAAAATTGATCATAAAAGAAAATTAGATTCAAAATGGTATTCAACTGGAGACTTATTATTCAAATAAGTATATCGACTGATCCCATTAATTCATATTATTTTATTCATTCTTTATATGTGTCTATGACTCCAATTATCAACATTTCTGCTTACCATTTTTGACTAATTCCTTTAAATGTGGTTTGAGATTGTAATTGAATTATTTCAATTTCAACTTTTTTGATTTTTTTTTAACAAAAAAATTTGTTTAACGCAAAAAAATTGTTAAGAGACTCTTGGTCGTGTAAATTGTGAGGGATTTTTCTATTTATGTTAAATAGCAAGTGGTCACTTTTGTTAATTTGAGTTAGGTCTGGAAACCCTAATGAGAAATTTTTTTTCCAAAAAAAAAATAATTTGTGGTGTTACGATGTAAGTTTATCTTACTGACACGGTATGAAAATCTGATCAATTTGACAGATCTGAGATTCATATTTAGGTCGTTCGTGAAATGCTAAAATAGACCAATTAGTTACAATATGGGGGCTGTCTGGTGATACTCATTTCGAAAACAATTTTTAAAATCGCCACCAGTAATTGTCAGAAAGGAATCAGTAATTGACAAGATAAAATACATATAAATATAGGAATAATATGAATTCGATATCACAACAGTATAGTTATTCATCAATAAAAGATAAAAGTCAAGATATAGAGTCAATTAATAATGAATTCTTCAACAATGATGTACAATTGCAATTAGCACCTTCAATTACCTTACCACCAATATCACAACCAACAGAATTTCTTAGAGCACATACAGATGATTCAGTTAATAAAGATTGTAAAATTAAGATTGCGCATGGTACAACGACATTACTGTTTCGTTTCCAAGGTGGTATCATTGTCGCGGTTGATTCGAGGGCCACCGCGGGGAATTGGATTGCATCACAAAGTGTTAAAAAAGTTATTGAAATTAACCCATTCTTGTTAGGTACAATGGCTGGTGGTGCTGCAGATTGTCAATATTGGGAGACTTGGCTTGGTACTCAATGTAGATTACACGAATTAAAAGAAAAAGAACGTATTAGTGTCGCTGCTGCTTCAAAAATTTTGAGTAATTTAGTTTATCAATATAAAGGAATGGGGTTGTCAATGGGTACAATGGTTTGTGGTTACACTGCAAAGGAAGGTCCAACTATATATTATGTCGATTCTGACGGTACAAGGCTTAAAGGTGATTTATTTTGTGTTGGATCAGGTCAAACTTTTGCATATGGTGTATTAGATTCAAATTATAAATGGGATTTATCAATTGATGATCTGTTATATTTAGGTAAGAGAGCTATATTGGCTGCTACACATAGAGATGCTTACTCTGGTGGTTCAATTAATTTATTTCATGTCACTGAACAAGGTTGGGTATTCCATGGTAATCATGATGTTGGTACTTTATTTTGGGAAATTAAAGAAAAAGAAGGAAGTTTTAATAATGTTAAAGCTTAGTTATACACATTATATACAATCATTATTATCATTATCAATCTAATCTTTAAATTGAAAAATTGAAAAAAAAAAAAAATTATTAAATATAGCTTTGTAAAATAGATCATAATTAACTTAAAAATTCATTCGGTTTTTTGTAATTTGAATTTATCTTCATTTAAATCAATTTCTAATTCCCTTTTCCTATCATTTTCCACTATGCCAATTAATTGATTATGATCATCATCATTTAAAAAACCATCTTCTGCTAATAATTTATCAACATCTACAGGTTCACCATTATCTGGTGTACCTTGTCTGGAAAATGATTCTAATACTTTATCTAATTCATCATCATTCATTGGTTCATCAATTGATACTGCATTATTTTTCTTCTCTTCGCGTGGTGTTGGTGTGCTGTATGACAGCGGTTTATTAACAACTTGTTGTTGTGAACCGACAACTACGGAACGAGATGGTGATTCCACTCTTGGCACTGCTGGTACTGGTGATGATGTGCCACTGTTTGTGTACGCTGGAGGCTTAGCGAACAGTGCCGGTTTCGGGGTCTTTGCCTGTTGTTGTTGTGGCAGTACAGCTCTCGCGTTCATTTGTGGTCTTGACAGTGGTGGTTTATATGACATATTAGCTGGTGGTCTAGATAATTGTTGAGGATTTGGATTTGTCACATGTGGTGGTTGGAATTTATCATTAATTGGTGGTTTTGTTGGATTACGTGGTGGATATTGTTGTTGTTGTTGTGGATAATTTCTATTATTAATAGTGGCATTGTTAAATTTTGGTGTCGTTACAGTGGCTGGCTTAGCAGCAGCTGTTGGTCTTGCCAGTGAAGTGGAACTTGATCCACCACTATTGCTGCTACTGCTACTGCTGCTGACGTTATTATTAACCATTCCAGGTTTAACTTTACCCTTTGTCACTTGGTACGTTGCGGCGTTTAACAGAGCAGTTAAGATCTTGGTTAAATGTTGAGGATTCTTATCTATTAATAACACTAAGGGATTCCCCGTCATACCACTATTCTTAGCCGCTTGGTTCACTTGTGAAATAGTCATCGCCAAAGCTTGGGTAAGAATTTGCGTGGTGGTTTTCTTATCTAAACCTTTACGATCTTTTGTAAGTCTAATTAATTCTTGTTGAAGATAATTCAATGCTTTCATCGTGTCTCCCGATAATTTATTATTACTACTTGTTGTTGATGCGCTTGCCGGTGCAGCAGGCAGTGGTTTTGTCGTGACTGGTGATGACGACGATGTTGATGGTCTTGATTGTATTGGTGATGACGATGTCATTGGTCTGTCATTGGCTTTTGCCAGTACTGGTGCCGTTGTCGTTGTGTTCTGTGCTGCTCTATTAGCAGCTAGTTGTTCTTGTATATTATTATTGACAATCTTAATATCATCTGTTGATTGTGTAGGTGTGGTAGTTATTGCCTTTGCACCATTAGCAGATGTTGGCCTTTTGATTTCACTTGCCAATTGTGCTATGCTCTTATTAGTCGATGACGGTACCGGTGTAAGATTCTGTTGTGGCATCAGTGGTGGTGGAGCACCATTATTTTTCAAAGTTGATAAAGATTGTTGTGGCACGGTGCCACTTGCAGGTAATTTCAGTTGTTGCTGCTGTTGAACGATATTTTTCTTCAGCATGAGTCTCTCCTTCTCTGCACAAAATTCTTCATCCAAGCCCCATAACCAACCTTTACCTTCTTTACTAACTTTCTTAAAACTCTTATTCAAAGACAAATTGTGTCTCACTGAACTTTGCCAACCATCGGGACAGTAATAGTAATATGGATATAATTCTTGAATTCCCTTATATATTTCAGAAAGTGACATACCACGTGGTGTGGAACGTTCTTTTAAACAGACAGCGATTAAATGAGAATATGAACATGAGGGTTTAGTTCTATACTGCTCATCGATCTCATCTATCGAATATGTCTTCTTCGGTGGTTTGGCCTTCTTAGGTTGTTTAGGTTTCTTAATTGCCAGTTTCTTCTTTGCATCTGCATCTAATTGTGCCTGTGTTGTAGGAGCCGGTGTTGTTGAAGTTTCTCTCGATGACGGCGAGGACGTGGCGCTAAGTCTCTTGCTGATATTACTGTTATTATAAAGACTTGATTTCATATTAATTGCATCTGCTGGGTTAAATAATTTTTTCTTACCCAGTTTCTTTTGTAATTGCAAATTACCATTTTCCAGCAGTGATGGTAACATGAATTGGAATGGTATTTCACCAATTTGAATCTTGGTATTATTTTTCAATGGTAACGTTACACCGGTCTCGACAAATACTTCATCGACAAAGGCACCATTCCGCCCCAAGATACTTAATTCGAATCTCTGAGTACCAAAATTATAAAAAATTTTACCATGACGTCTTGAAATCAGTTTTGTCAGTCCAAGATGTACATCCACAGTGTTAGCACTTGAATGCGAGCTAGTAATCTTGTTGCTATTATTATCGTCATCGTCATCGTCATGAGTATCTATCTTACGCCCAAGAAGTACTTGTAATGTCTGTACATAAAATGTAAAATTAGGAAAATCAAGACGAGCGTACAGAGATATTCTTGAATTATCATCATCTTCATCTTCCTCTTCATCATCGTCTGCAATAGCGTCTTGATCCATGTGATTAAACTCCTGCTTGACGACTTTTCTCGGTTCACTTACCGAGTCCGGCACGGTGATTTCCCTTTTCACCACTGGTTGATGCAGTATTTGTAAAGAAGTATCAGTTGATGACGTTGAAGACATCGGTTTGGGCAGTTGTACTTCGTTGTTCAACATATTGAATAGAGTCATATCTAAATCGGATCCACCATTCTCAGTCGGTAAGATATTCTTATCATGTTTTGCATTTGTTGTTGTCGCGATTGCATCATCAGTATTACCAGGGTTAGTGGAAGATAATAACGCTGTTATTTGCAGATCGGTCAAATCTGGATCCAATTCACCCAGTGTGTTATTATTATTATTATTATTCTGATTCAGTCCTGTAGATGATACTGTACTCATTCTAAATACTGATTCTACTTTTATATTTTATTTAGTTTGAAATTTGTATAATTTTTTTCTCTTATTTTAAATAACGCTGATATGATAATCTAATTTAAATTGAATGTTTTGATTAATTTAGGATTTATTGAACAATTCTTCATATCACTATCTTATTACTTCTTAATATATGTACATATACATATATATATATATGGTATGACACCTATCTAGATATCTATCTTTACTATTTGTAAAATTTGATTTCTCATTTTTTATTTAAAGAAGATATTGCCTGATTGGGTGTGTTTGGTACTTTATACACGACGTAGATCTATGTGGTATCTGACTTATGGTATTAACAAGTATAAAACATATGGTATAAACACAGCGTATATATAAGGTATAAATAAAAGCAAATTAAACAAAAAGTATATATATGGTATAAATAAAACACAACAAATTCAAACTAACTCTTCCAAATCACATCTTTTCATTAAAATATTATTCAATAATTCCCAAACATCACAATTATTTCGCATGATTTCCATACTATGATCATCTAATAATCTCAACACGGAATTCTTCTTTATCAAACTCATCAACTGGATCATCAGTGCGCTACTGTTGCCTGAACAGAACCCATCATATGGCAGTTTACCAGTCAGGGCATGTAATAAGATTAAACCAGCACTGTACAAGTCTGTATGATATGAATTCCGCTCATTAGTGTTGGAAAGGAGTTCCGGGGCCATGAATTGTAATGTGGTTTCCGGTTTAGATGATAATGTTCCCATTTGTTGCAGCGAAGATAAGTCACATATTTTGAAAACGTTATTATGCTTGTCGAATAGTATATTACTAGTCTTTAAATCACAATGAACTATCCCAGATTGTTTCATTGTACGTAACAGTTGAATCAATGTCTTATAAAGAGACCACCATAGATGTTTACCTATCCTTAATTGCCCTTCCACCGGTGAAGTATGTGTATTGATTAAATTTTCTAAATCGAAATCCAATTTCTGTAATACTAAACCGAATTTTTCATCTTCATTTATACTGTTATTCAACCATACAACACCTATTATCGATACGAATTGATCATCACCTTCGTTAGATTTCAATTTTTGTAACATTAATGCTTCTCTTTGTAATAATTTACTCAGATACTTATTTAACGGCACTTTAATACATAGATCACCATTTAGTGAAGTATTGGAAATCTGGACATGACACAGGTATACTCGGGAATGAGATCCATTACCAATAACAGCATTATTATCTAAAATAGTAACACTTTCAGTGGGGAGTAATAAATCCAGTATTGTAAACTCATCTTGTAAATTTCTCTTGTTTACTGATAAGCTAGGAAATGTCGCCGTAGACGGAGTAGTCGGTGTGGGAAGTTGATTGTTTTCACGGTTATCCCTTGCAATAACACCTCTAGGGGTAGACGGCGGTGATATATTGAAACTCATCTGTCCTAATCCCTTTATATCGAACAATACTACTGATAAATATAAATTATGTTATCATTTACAAATAATTTTAATTCTGTTAAATAAAAATTGTGTTTCCAGACACGACCTGGAATGTCAAATTGATTTATACAATTATATAAAGTCTCGCGCCCATACACCAGCTAGTTCCATTGCCCTTAAGGTAGTGGTATTCTGTAACTGTTTCTTCTTCGATGCGTGGATAATGGGCCAATATCGCAAATAATGCATGTATCTATACCATTTATGCTTCCCCTGTGTCATATCCAGTGATGTACTATTATTGGAGATTGTCACCAGCAAGGGAACTATCCATTGCCACAATTGAGCCCATGTAGACGCCAGGAGAGAGTTACGTAGCTTGAGTCGCAGCGTATACCGATGAGATACTCGCGTTTGTCTTATTCGTGATACAGTGGTACGATGATGCCTGTTGAATGCAGACAGGTCAGATATGTATCCGTTATTTAATGCAAAACTACGGATTGCTCGCAGTATACGTCTGAAAAACCTTATTCGAGAGAGTCTTGGTGGTGGTAATGATCTCATCTATTTGATATTCTGATTATAATTCATCTTATACAATTAATTAATCTCAATAGTGAATTAAAAAAAATTATTCAAGTTTTTTAAAAATCATCTTCATCATCACTGTATCCGTATTCATACTCTTGTAAATAATTCTCAATCTCTTCTATATACCATTCTTGGTCTTCTCCACGTGGCATACGCTGTTGCACAAAACGAGACCAACTCTTGAACAGTTGTCTCATTGGCGCATCACTTAGACTCATTGTTACATTGTAATTTGTGCTGTTATCGGGTAAGATATCTGTAGGGAATGAGTCTGGTGGTTGGAATGGGATATCTATATCATACTGTCTTAACCCCTTCAATGGAGTACCTAATTCTTGTAACTCTTGGAAATTCGTAACTTCAGTATCGTCATCGTATCTTCTCACTATACTTTCACTAAAAACATGACTCTGTTTAATTGACTTGTGTTTCCAATGCTTTTCGCCTACGACTCTGAAAGCGTTATTCGATAACTGTATATCACTCACTAGCACATCGGTGACTAAATTCTTTCTAGATTGACCCAAAGTGAGTCCCATAACGTAATCGGTCATCGATATGTGATCACTCTTCTTACTGTATAACAGATTAACATTCTCGAAAACCATACTTAACAATCCCAGACTCTGCCACATATTATCGTACTTACCACTATCAAGCGGTACAAACAATGACGCATTACTTAAGCCATGCATTGTCAGTTGTATCTGGCTCAATATCTTTCTTCTCTCATCACTTTGGTCGTATAACCCCCACATAGAGATAACAGACTTGGGTAAATATTCATCTCGTACATCAATCAATACTTGATCCAGTACCCCGCCCCACGAGTTATCCATCTGTGACACGAGATTCAACCCTTCCACATTATCACACTTTTCAAGCACTACACGGAAGCAATCTTCCATGAAATCTGTATTGCTAAACAGCTCTATACCTTGTTCATAACCCACAAGAGGTCTCTTTTCAAGATCTGCTTTCAATACAGGTTCACCATTATGGTTTTGCCATTGAGGGATCTGTTGTAAAGATAACGGGTCATAGATCAACCGTGTATAGTCTGTCCAGTACTTGGTATTTGCTTTATCCAAGACAACTCTCTTATTCAATTGCGGATTATCTAGTAACTGCTGATACTCATTTTTCAAAATAGGTTCTTGTAATTGCATACGCTCGACATTAGCCACCATCAGATCATCTTCATTGTCGACGTAATCGTACTTCCCCAATGACCCATACCCATTCTCCGAGTCTAACAATATAGTTCTCGGGTTATACGAAACTGTATTATCTGAACGATTAAGCACCGGTTGTAAGAACACCTCTGGATCGATCTTGGCACCCAGAGACAGCGAGTAATCGAGATAAGATTCCTGCTGGTTGTTGAAATGACACTGCACATGGCCAGCTAGTTGTCCTAGACATACATTGATCACTTCTCTCATCGGTATCTATCTCATCGCTGTTGTAAAACTTTTCAGCAAAAGACAAATTTTTTGTTTGAAATTGTGAAAAACACTTTACAAGAAATATTACGTGGTCAATACTTTAAGAGAATACAATTAGTTATAAACTAGATATCCATATGAAATTGATCTCTGGAGTGCTGTTTTTATCGCTGGTCCTATGCTTTTGCATCTTTGTGGTGGCAGAGCTGGACTATTATAAGATTCTCGGGGTGGCTCAAGATGCAGATGAGAGGGAGATCAAGAAACTGTATAGAACATTGAGTAAGAAATATCATCCAGATAAGAACCCTGGAGATGATGAGGCACATGAGAGTTTCATCAGGATAGGTGAACTGTATGAAGTGTTGAGTGATCTGGAGAAAAGATCTATATATGATAGGTATGGAGAAGATGCAGTTAAAAATGGTGGTCATCAACAACAGCAACAACAACATCATCAATTTAATCCATTTGAACAATTTTTCGGAAACCAATTCGGTCAACAACTGCGACATGGTCATCAGGGGAAACCTCGTGGTCAAAATATACAAACTTCAATGGAATTCACTTTAAAAGAATTTTATAATGGTGTTACAAAGGATTTCCAAGTAAGATTACAAGATATTTGTGATATTTGTAAAGGTACAGGTTCCAAGGATGGTAAGACACATACATGTCAACTGTGTCAAGGTCATGGAATGAAGATTATCAAACAACAAATACTGCCTGGAATGTTTCAACAATTTCAAACAACATGTGATAAATGTGATGGTAAGGGTAAGATAATATCACATAAATGTTCTAAATGTCATGGTAATGGAGTTTTCGAAAATAAGCGGTCAAATAGTATCACTGTACAACCTGGGATGCCTAGAGATCATGTCGAAGTGCTTGAAGGTGAACTGGATCATTCTCCAGATTGGGAACTGGGTGATTTATTAGTACGTTTTAAAGAAGAACCAAGGGACAATTTAGGTTATGTTCGTGTTGGAGATAATTTATACCGTACCGAGGTGTTATCGTTAAAGGAGCTGTTATACGGTGATTGGCAGAGACTGATCCCATTCTTAGATGAATACGATCCACAAATTCTTTTGCAAAGACTGAAAGGTCAAGTAGTACAAAATGGTCAAATTGAAGTCGTTAAGGGTAAAGGTATGCCAAAATTTGGTGAATTACATGATGGTAGTGAATTTGGTGATTTATTTATCGAATGGTTAGTTATATTACCACAAAAATGGAATTCTAAAGATGAATTATAGAATTATATATATATATTTAGAAATTTTTATTTGCTATATTTATGCTTTATCATTTGCATTCTCTTTCCAACATGATGTACCATCCATGTAAATTTCATTCTTCCAAATCTCTACTCGGGCCTTAATCTTCTCTAATATCTCTCTCGCGGCGTCCCAACCTTCATCTCTATGTGTACTGCTCAATGCAATCATTACACTATCTTCCATGACGGGCACTACACCTAATCTATGACTTATCATAATCTTGTGAATTCGTTTATCCTTTGATTGATCTTCGAATTGCAGTTTCACTGACATGGCTATTTTGCTGAGTGACTTCAATGCTAATTGCGTATGTGCCTCGTATGCGAGTTGTGTAACTTGCTTATCTTCAAATGTATCTCTCGTTGTGCCTCCGAAATAAATTATAGCTCCAGCGTGTGGTGATTTGACGAAATCTATAAAATCAGTGGAGTTTAATTTTGATGTGGTGAGGAAGATCTTGATATCGGGGTCATTATCGTATAATGAGGGAGACGCTTCCCATATAGTGGTTTCTAATGTCATCTTGTATTATTCTTTATCGTTTTAATTTCAATTTTTCATTTTCATTTTTTAAGACCCTTGAAGTAAAATACAACTGTAAAGATATCAAGAAATAGACATACAACTTGGTCAATGCGGTGTCTCTCATATCAGTCTTGATTATGGAAAAGTAATTGAATCTGCCTGGTTGTCGAAATTGGCAATAAAGAATTAAAATTCAAATTGTAAAGACTATAGTAGCGGTATCTCTACATGCGATTGGAGATCCGATACATTCAACACAATAAAGAATCTAAACACAATAAGAGCAAAAAGGATATCCAGTCTAGCACTTCGTAATGCTAATACCATCATCAAAGTGCATACTAGTTGGATAGGAAGTAAAAAATAAAACCAAATGATTTTGCCCAGGATCGAACTGGGGACGTTCTGCGTGTTAAGCAGATGCCATAACCAACTAGACCACAAAACCATTCGTTGAATAAAGGAATCACCCTGATTTCATATAGCCTGTTATCTAATATCCTTATTGTTTTATTATCAGTTCATTGAATATGATACAACTGGGTATCATTCATGGTATTATATCCCTTATCATCCTATCTATCACTCCATTCATTAAATAGTAACAACGTGTAGTAGTTTTATTCTATATATCAAATAACATTCGAAGAAAAAATCAAATTCAATGTAAATTTCAAACATAACAAGACAAACCATGATTCAAGCTGTTTGTAATCTCCTATTCCAATGCAAAGGAATGGGGAGACAACTGATAAGACACCACTGCACTACGAATAATGTGCCGTTCACGGAGTTACCGAAATTCGATAGAAGACTCGGTGCCTTGATTACGCAATTAGATATGATTGCACCGAGGTTTGAATTCAGCAAGGACGAGATAGAGATCATTACGCATCCGGTACTGTTTTATGATACTCTTAAGGAGAAGATCAGTGGTGCTAAGAGAAGGATTTTCTTGAGTACGTTGTATATAGGTAAATCACAAGATGATTTAATTAGTTGTTTATCGCAACTGTTGTTACAAAATGATAATTTACAAGTTCACATCCTAGTTGACTGTCTAAGGTCCACGAGGGAGAGTCCTCAGTGGTGCTCGCTGTCGTTGTTGCTGGGGTTGGTGGCCAAGTTTGGTGAGCAAAGAGTCGACGTCAGGTTGTATCATACTCCTCATTTGAAAGGGATAGAGAAGGCGTTATTACCACGTAGGATCAATGAAGGGTGGGGTTTACAACATATGAAATTGTATGGATTCGACGATGAGATCATCCTAAGTGGCGCTAATTTGTCACAAGATTATTTCACTAATAGACAAGATCGTTATTACGTTTTTAAACATAGACAATTAACTGAATATTATTTTGGTATACAAAAGCTGATATCCTCATTGAGTTATAAATTACATCTGTCCACTAAGAACAAGAGTCATTATTCGTTATCGTGGCCCAGTTCAAATAAGTCTTCAGAACCTCATATGAATTTAGAGAGATACATTTCAGATGCAACACATTTATTAGAACCTATTTTGAAACAACAACAGGAACCTTCTACTGGGAAAGATGTCTCTACGGTGGTGTACCCTGTCTCGCAATTCACTCCGTTATTATCACCAGATGTCTCCACTGAAAAGCCAGCTTTGTTAAGGCTCTTGTCGTCGTTGGATTTACCCACTATGAAATGGACTTTCACTGCCGGTTATTTCAATATGCACCCGGATATTCAACGAAAATTATTGAACTCAGTGTCACTGGGTAAGATCATCACTGCGTCACCGAGGGCTAATTCATTTTATCTCTCGAGTGGGATATCTCAGTACCTTCCTGAACTGTATTTATACTTAGCTAAGAAATTCATTCTAGCTGTACAAGATTTGAAAAAGCAAAACACTATTAAAGTTTATGAATGGCAAAATGGGATAGTCAATACACCCAACGGGTGGTCATACCACGCCAAGGGGATCTGGATAAACAACTCAAATGACCCGTATCCAAGCATAACCGTTGTAGGTTCATCCAATTACACGAGACGTGCGTATTCATTAGACTTAGAATCCAATGCCGTTATCATCACGAGAGATGAAGATTTGAAGAAGCAAATGTCTATAGAGATTGACAATTTGATGCAGCATTCAAACGAGTTAACTCTCGATGATTTCAATAAGGAAGAAAGACATATCAGGAAGGGTGTCATACTCGCTACAAAGATAGTTGGTAATAAATTGTAAATAGTTCCCCATCTCTTATGGTGACACCGACTTGGTTGTGCAAATACGCCAAATTTTTTTTTTTGGAAATTTTTTTTTTTTAAAAAATTAACAGCGATCCCGTTTTTTGTTTATCATCGGTAACTTGTATTCAATAAAGATAAAAGATCAAGATGGACGAATACGATGAGAATCTCACATTGAGCGAGAATAGGTACTACAACAGTGTTCTCCATACCAGGAATCGTCTTATGGCGACGTATCAGGCGTATTTGGATAAGACTACACCGTATGTCTTACAAAGATGGACAGTATTTTATGTATTAGAAATTGCATTTATGCTGAGAATTTATTTCACTGAAGGTTGGTATATCATTTGTTATACTCATTCCATCTATTTGTTAAGTTTGTTCTTGGCATTTTTAACACCGAAATTTGATCCATCATTGGAGCAAGCACTGAATGATGAAGCAATGGAGGAAGGTACATCAAATTTACAAGAAGAAGAATTTAAACCTTTCATTAGAAGATTACCAGAATTCAAATTTTGGTATCATGGTACCTTTGCCACTGTGTGTGCTTTATTCGGTAGTTTTATTCCAATATTAGATATTCCTGTCTTTTGGCCAATACTTTTAATTTATTTCATCATCTTATTCACTCTTACAATGAAAAAACAAGTTCAACATATGATCAAATATAGATATATCCCATGGGATTTAGGTAAGCGTAAATATGGTGGTAAATGATGGGATTTTTTGGAAATTCATTTTCAGGATATTATAAAAATCATACGCGTTGTCATTAAAGTCCCTCATATCAATTAGGTGAAAAATCAATGCCATTCATTAATTGGTTTATGTGACCTTGGATCTTTATATCACCAGGTATATTATATGTATAATCAGCACTTTTAAGTGCTTTTCAATGTCATTTTTTATTTTTTTTTATGGAAGTATCGTTAATTGATTGGGATGTGTGTGTCGTATCGTGTGATATGCTATGATATGTGTCTGTTGATCCTATGTAGCTGTTTTCTTGTACGGTTTCTCAACTGTTGTGGTTGAAATATGCTGTAATACAAATTTGATGAATTCTCTATGAAAAATTGTCACCAATCAATGTCTGATTTCATATCAGACATGATAAGATATCGATTTATAGCCTTCCATATCTGAGAAGTTGCAAACCTAGCTTTGTTGTGTTCTCAGATTAGATGATTTCAACTTGTATACCTGTCCTTCTCTCTCCGATCTCCGCTATAACTCTACTTTTTGCTTGAAAATCACCACCAGAAACACCTCATATAACTCTATAAACTTCTGAGATACTCATATCACTTCATAAATGAATCAATTTCATTCAATTGCAAAAAATCTCATCGTCTCATAGTAATGTCAGATGTTGGTCGTGTATATCTCGCACAAATAATTGTGTATAAAAAAAGTGCTTCAAAATTTGAGGGCTACAAAAATAGTGGATATTAAAAGGGAGTATAATGTCACTTGTAGATATGATCTTTACGAACTGGAAGAGACCTAGGTATGAAGACAACATTTTCTATTATTAGAGGCACTCTATCTATTAATATCTAAATTGTTAAATATCCTTTTGTAAACTATCTCTGGATTGATCAATATTGCTTTCTCTAAATATATATTTTATAATACATATATTTGTTTTTTTTCCCTTATTACCAATACTTAGGACCAATAAATGTAACACCAATCCAGTTCTTATATGAGGAGATAAGCCGATGGATGAATAGCATCCATTAGAGAATCCATTTGTATTGATCAAAGCCTCTGATTAGGAAAAGGTCTTAGTTATACAAAACATAAATTTTCACAACCTGAAGCAGGTAAATCATTTAATTTTTTACCTAATGAAGCTGGGACTTCTAATAAGACCTCTATCATCATAGAATTCAAAGATTCTACAGGATGGAGCCGCTTTCTTCACGATTTCAAAGAGCGCTGAAAGTAATTACCGGATCCTACTATCAAAATTCTTAAAGATATTTCTTCCAAAATGTGATCGTTAATGGATTAAAACTCAAATCTACTTCCTGCATACAATTATCTATCTCACACCATCCCAGAAAGGTCATAATTGGCTCTAAATCATTACATTTCCAATGGAAAGGTCAAACCTGAATGAATTCACTTCAAAATCCATAGTAGATATCTAAGTTTCATCTAATCAAAAGGTTCCACTGCCTGGAAATGGTGGTTTAGAGGCTCCTCAACCAGCCAGGAGTGCCTGTTTATAATAAAAAAACAGAATCATATTCTTGACTGATCTCAAAGTATGATATCACGTTGGTTTCACTCAAAAATGAACCAAATATTGTCACCAAAGATAAAACTTTTCAATGAATTACAATATACGACCAACTCCGGACTTCCAAACCTCCATTAAACACACAATTCCCTTTCTAGATTACCATTTTTCTCTTCTGAAGTGCTTTCGTAGGCCATCTTTTAGAAGTTTCAATTATAAAATTTTAAGTTTTGAAGCTGAAATAAACAAATCTGATAAGGAATTCACTTATCTACTCGTAATCAGGCAATGAATAACTTAGAATCGATCAATATATATGAGAAACCTTCAATAAAAGTTCTAAATATACAGTATTTTGCAAAAATAACAAATAATGCAAAATAAACGCTGATAATGGTTTCCCAATGGTCTAATTCATACTATAGAATACAATAAAGCTTTTCAAATGGTCATCTGATGATCCTAAAGGCCTGAATTTTCAGTAATCCACTCATTATAGACAAATTAAACTTGAAAATATCTATTTGAGAGCCAACTAAAGTTGATATCATCTGAAATCAAGTCTCAAAGACAGTAAAAGTGCTATAAGCGTTCCCGTAGCAACTCAGACATCCATTATTATACCCATATTTTCCTTAAATTAGCTTGAAAATTCTCCTCAAAGCTATTCAT